>JAAAKQ030496928.1:0-14115 GCA_010016005.3 Zanna intricata | reverse complement strand
TTTGACAAAAATTCCACTAAACCTGCATTTATCATTTTTACAAGTTTGCTTACAAAAAAAGAAAACTTTTCTTTATAAACGTAATCTTGAGAGGTTTTAGCCCACCAATTTTCTTCTCTTTCTTAACTTTTCAATGACATGTAAGATAACTGTACTAAAAACCTAGACTGGTGGTATTTCAAGACAACTGATAATATTCTCTAATTTTTTTTTGTTTTCTTTTTTTTTACCTCTGGGACCACCGTTATGGACTTTTTCAGAGGATGAGATGAATGATAATTTTTGTAGCGTATGAAGATGGCATGCCTGACCAGGATTCGAACCCGGGACCTCCGGGTGAAAGGTCAAGACGCTACCACTCGCGCCACGGAGACCGGCCAAGACAATTGATCTAGGACCTAGATAAATACTTCGATGATAGATATTTTGACCTGGCACTAGACCCGACACTACCAAAAAAATTGCATAATCATTTACCAGAATACAAGACATCAAATGCTAGCTGTTGAGAAAAGTAAGTACAGTAAGAGTGTCCTGATTCTCCCGACCTTCTTCAATGAGCTGAACCTTCTTCAATACTGCTGCATTTGAAATCAACAAAAAATAATCTGATATTTTTATACGTGAGATTATTATTCTGCTCAACACCGACACCGCCTCTGCTAATAGAAACTAATTAGTTATACCATTATTAATTAGTAACTAATTAATAATGGTATAACCTGATTGAGGAAATTCAGTTCAAAGAAAATTAATTAAATACTTCAAGAAAAATATAACTTTTACTTCCTTGTACGAAGTACAAGAAAGTACTGTAATTGCGAAAAATTTCGGTTTTAAGATTTCAACGGAAATATAAATTTTTATTATCCCTGAATCCATTTTGAAATCCAAAAAATAGCTTGATTTTGGAATTTTTCTTAAATGCAGTAATAAGCCCTCACTGAGAGCATTTCAACGATATATCATTTCATTGGTTCTAGAATTATAGCGAAATAAAATTTTAATCAATGAAATATTTGATTGCCTTCCCATTATAAGATGGAAGACACATCGCTTCGAATCAGACTTCTTTTTTTTAACTTTTTTTAAAAGTACATCACAACCCTAAAAAAAAAAAAGCTGTAGGAATATAGTGAAAATTAACAAATGAATATACTCCTTTCTGTGGAAAATAATGCATCATATATACTGCTTCTACTCAATACGGGAATCAGAATAAAGGATTAGTAATAAAACAATTTATTGGTTAAATATAATAGCCTTAAGAATGGTTAGTTTTTTTCTAATTTTAACCCCTTTATCGCCATTATCCTATTTTTATTTCTTTAATGCCTTATTGAAATTTCATTTGTCCATTGAATAATCCTATATCCAAATGAGAATTAGACAATAAAGATTTATACAAACATATTTTTCTTTAGTAGAAAAATTCATTTATTAATAATAAAAATTAAATAAATTTTATATTAAGATTAATTATTATAAGTAAAATTTCATCCCGTTTCATAATACCATTGAAGATAATATTAATTACTAAGTACCTGAAGTTAATTAATTACCAGAAAGCACATTATACTAATTAATGTAAATAAATTTTAAAATGAACATATTTCTAAAGCCGAAAATTTTACCTTTATCATAGTAAGTTTTAACTATGAACGGCGTTGTCAAATGTTTTAATATATTTTAGTAATAAAATTAGATTTCTTATTAATTTCTCATCAACAGTTTATTGGTAATTTACAAAAGGCAATATAAGAAAAATAGCACGTTTGTCAGCGTCAGACTATGAGAATTTAATGATTCTTTTTTTTTCAAAGTTAAAAATAATTTCAAAATTAACCAATTTCAATAATAATTATCAACAGGAAATTCATCAAGAAATGTTTTGTGGTAAGCCTAATTATATTGTTTGTTTGCTGAATATAAATATATACAGTAAATGATTCTCTAAATTCTATACATTCTCTAAATATACATTCAAATTCTCTAAATAACTCTAGATGATCGTATTTAGTAACAAGAACGTTTTTTAGATATATATATATATATATATATATATATATATATATAAAGCAAAAAAAAATTCCTAAGCCAAAAAAACTCCCAAAAAATCGAAAACAATTCCTAAAAATAACAAATATCTCACGAAGGCTTACTAAAGATATAATGATGTAAATGTTTTTCTTTCTCTATTCACTCACCTGATTAAATTGCTTATCAACATACTGAAATGAGTTGATATTTACCCCTACCAAGGGGTGACTAGTTCGCCTTCACTCTGTTCATTGTACCGATTGTCTTTATAATGACATTATCACTTACAGAGAAAGCAATTTTCACTAACGCTACTTGTACCTCAAATGTTTTAAAACCATTACTGACAAAAGAAATAGTGTAAAGCAAAGAAAAATTATGTTACCTTTTCCGTGAAATAAAATGAAATAAATTTCCCCTAACTCCATTTAATAGGGGGAAAATTATATAGAATATAATGTATTAAGGTAAAAATTATTTTTTTAATTTAATATAGTTTCACATTTTCGACATTAAAAAAAGTAAGCCCTATATTTAGATATGAGTGGGTATATTTATATCCTATCTAATAATACCTAATACATATAAAAATACCCAAACCAGTTTTTATAAATCCTAATCGATAAATATTCTAACCCGTATTGTGAATATGTTTTAACTCAGACTGTGTTTTAATTTTATATATTCCAAAGGATTTGTCCCTGGAAAGATAACTTTTTCCGGGGCATTTTCACAAGAAAAGAAAGTAATTCAAAAGATATAACATAAGAGTTTAAAAAAAAGAAAAGAGTAATAAATCCGATTTTTAAAACAAATCTCTCTGTAATGTAAACAAATTATACTTATTCAATCCTATCTTAAATTTTAGATTCTTTGAGATGGTGCCGAGAAAAATAATTTTACCATTAATTTACTTTACAGTTTAATTTGGCATCTGCAACAAATTCGAGATTTGAAGAATTCAATTCTCAAAAAAATTGCTGTCCATTTGAAAAAAGTGGTTTTCAAGAGACCTAACTCTCGATACAGAAAATAAGAGTGTAGAGAAAAGACTAACTAGTGGTTAACACGACGTCGCAAATCAGCTCATTTCAAAGTCGAGAATTCTAAGGTTCAAATCCTAGAAAAGGTTTTTACTTTCTACGGATTTGAATACTAGATCGTGGATACCGGTGTTCTTTGGTGGTTGGCTTTCAATTAACAGCACTTCTCAGGAGTGGTTGACCTGAGATTGTACAAGACAACACTTCATTCACATTCATACATATCATCCTCAATCATCTTCTGAAGTAATACCTTACGGTAGTTCCGGAGGCTGAACAGAAAAAGAGAGAGAGAAAAGACTAACGTTTTCACTCTATAAAAACTTATCAATTATAAATTAAGGCTTATCAATTATGAATTGGAGGAAATACGATTTTAAATTTTTTTGAGTAACAATTAACCAAGTTTTCTTAGTAATTTTTGTTTTAATTTTAGCTTGAAAATTGTCACCCTGTCATTAACAGCAGTTTATATCCTAACAGAATGTTTTTTATAAGGAATATTTACCGAAGGTTTCAATTACCTATCGCTCTACTATATGCCTTAAATGAAGACAAAAAAAAAAACAATCAG
The DNA here is from genome assembly GCA_010016005.3 of Zanna intricata. NCBI lineage: Eukaryota > Metazoa > Arthropoda > Insecta > Hemiptera > Fulgoridae > Zanna > Zanna intricata. The sequence continues at coordinate 10,458 of JAAAKQ030496928.1, read as the reverse complement.
AAAGGTATTCCAGTTCCTAAAGACTACTTGTACTGCTTTTGATGACAATCTTGGTGATAGACTTTCATCTTGCTATTTTAAATGACATTTACGTATAAAGTAACTGTTATATCCTATTTGTACGTTACTTAGCTGAATATTTACAGGTTATATTTTGTTGTTATTTTATTTATTTTTTTAGTTGCTTTACTGATAAAATAATTTTCTATTCATTCTATGGACAATTTTCAATTCATGTCAGCAAAGTGAAGATCCTATAAATCCTTCCATCACGCAATGATCTGTAATCGAGCAAAACCTCTTTACAGCCCAATTTTTATGCGATTTATTAAACTGAATTCTCATATTTATATTAAAGATGTTACAAGACATTTTTATAGACTAAACATTGAAATTTTTATTTTATTGCAATAAGGTGAATGGATGTAATGTAACTGCATATTTTTCTTACAATATTTTTTTCACATAATAATATGATTTTGTTATTACATTCATCTAACTGGTTTGATGAATGTATTTTATTTTTTTCTCTTTATTTAATTTCTAATTTATTTATTTTTTGTTCTGCATTAAAAAGTCTTAAAAAAAATGTATATAATTATATTACTTTAATATAATTACTACCTTAAAAATTCTCACCATAACTCGTGGTTTTTCGCCTAAAATATAGAAAAATTGACGTGTAAAAAACATTAAATATCAGAAAGACATCATTAAATATTATATCATAATATATATATATATATATATGTATTACATATTTTGTTATATGTTGTATATCCTATACATATCAATATAGTGATACAATAAAACGATTTTGGCAACTTCCATTGATTATAATTTTAAATGTATTATGAATATAAATTTAACAAAAAAGTGCGTATATATTTTGTATCTCAAATAAGCTTAGCTTACTTACACTCAACAGTAATTTCTTAATTTAACAGCAATATCCTTAATTTTTGTGAAATTCCTTGCCATATTAAGGTTTATTAAGTGGTAGGCAATTGTTTCATTTAAATTCATGAAAATCTCTGAAAATTAATGTTAAAAAATTAAAAAAGTATCATTTTTTATTTGACTTAGACGTTTCTCAACAGAACAAGATTAATAAATATTTAGTTTAAAAAAAAACCTTTACTTGGAATTTTTTTTTAATTTTTACCATTTGCTCTAACCTCTTTCTGTCTGTCTCGCTCTCTATCTCTCTTTCTCTCTGTATCTATCTGAAAAATAATTATAAAATGTTATAATCATAAATTTTATTATGAATTGATTCTATAAAAACATGTTCTACCTAAAACTTTCGGGTTAAAAAATGAAAGAAGTAGAATTTAAACAATCACTGACAATACATTTTAACATTTCAAACAGTGATTTTGTCTTTATATGGTGGGTACAGTTCGTTTTTATGAAAGGTTTAAGAAAAAAGGTAAAACTCGAAAAGGTTTTGTTGGAAAATACTTTTTTTTTAGGTTTGGGATAAAATAACTTTGTTAATTTACGAATAAAGAAATAAAAATTTCTAGTTAACTTTGTTGAGTGTTTAATTCTGAAAAAATTAAATAACATCCGTTATAAGATTAAAATAAATTTGAGAAGTTCAACTTTAATTATAAAAAACCCATTCCTCAGCTAAAATTATACTTATTCCATACAACACGTGTAGAAGAGTTATTACCACGTGATTTTAATAAATGGATGAAATTCTGTCAATGGTTAAATAGAAAATGTGTACATCATCCCGATTTCATAAGTAATATTATAATTACTTAACAATCCTGTTTTACAAGAAATGGCATTGTAAATTATCTAAACATTCACACTTGAGCAGAAGAAAATTCCCAAGAGACTCTTTTTTCTGTTTAGCCTCCGAAGCCATCGTAAGCTATTACTTCAGAGGATGAATGACGGTGATATGTAAGAATGAAAATGAAGTGTAGTCTTGTACAGTCTCAGGTCAACCATTCCTGATGTGTGGTTAATTGAACCTCAACCACCAAAGTACATTATTCACTATCTAGTATTCAAATTCTTAAAAAAAGTAACTGCGTTTTCTAGTATTTGAATCATAGGATTCTCAGCTTCGAAATCAGTTGATTTGCGATGATGAGTTCAACACTAGACCAACCCAGTGGGTTCCCCATGAGACTGCTACAATTCATTTCCAACGCACTTTTTCCTTTAATTTGTGGTGTGGTCTTCTTGGTGGTAATCTTATAAGCCCTTTGTTCTTACTGCCAAGGCTCAATAGAGGAGGAACTTGCATTTTTTGGAAACAAATGTGATGGAAATCTTGGAAGATATTCCACTTGCAGATAGAGTTCAGATGTGGTATTTCAATTATGGCGCACCTGTTCACTAGTGTCGTGATGTGATGAATCATTTAAATAACATTTACTAAGCAATGGATTGGTTGATATATGCGCGCGCCTATATTCCACACATTTTATGTAAGTGCTCGCGGATACGTATATAAATATATATATATATATCCATACAAACTGAACTGAGAAGATCCTTAAATTCATAAAAATCTAATCTAAAATTTGAGAAGCCATTGAACATTCCAAAAATGTAATTCTGTAGAAATAAAAATGAACCACTATATAATTTCTTTTATTAATTATTTTCAAGAAAAAAATGTAATAAAAAGTTTTAAATACACTAATTAATAGAAATTTATAAAAAGTTCAGCCCTCCTGAGTTAAGGGAAAATAATATAATTATTTTTTTTCAAAACAAAAAGGGTATATTAATCACTTCTAATAACCGTCTCATTCATTCTTATAATTATGACGTACGTAAAGACCTGAAGTACAAGCTGTATGAGTCATAATTACTTTCGCTTACAATAATGATGTACTCTAAGCAACCAGTTAACCTCTGTGGCAAAGCTGTCACTTTCAGAACCATATATCGCTCTCATTTCAGGGTATGTTGCATAATGATAGGCAACAGATTATAATAATATCTTTACTGTAGCCTAACATAAAAAGCTACGAATAATTGTACACAGCACGTTAATCAGTAAGCGTAATATCTTCTTTCTTGAGGACTTCTTCTTGAGGACTTCTTCTTGAGAATGATTAAACCGTTTTCAGGAGTTTCTTGTCAGGTAGCCTACAACCCTTACCGTTATTATTCATTCATTTATTACAGTAATAACTGGCTGCTGATTTTCAAATACAAGATTCATGATATTAGAGAAATTTAAGCGTATGAGTGGCCAGAATTCGAATCCAGAACCTTCCAGATGAAAGTGGAACGGCGGTGCCAGTTGCTCCTGGAGTGTGCAGGTGGGGGAAAAGATGAAAAGTGGAGAATAATAGCGAATGAGTGCGCTATTACTCCCCCAAGGAGGTTGTTTATAACAGTTTAAAAAATCAAGCTAAATTTTTAATTTTTTTCTTTAAGAATAGAAAAACACAAAAATCAGAAGATGGAGGTAATATTTAAATCTAACAATACTTCATTTATATTCTACATCTACGAGAAATTAAAATTGCAACAGTGAATATATATTTAGTTTCTTGTATCACATACTCTCGGATATTATATAAATGTCTGTAACCAATAAAATAATATCTTCAGTATTAATGTAGCAAAAATTATTTTTAAATTAGATTTGAAATAGTGCAGAGTAAATTAGTCATATCAATTATTTATTTTTTTTATTTAGTATAATTAAGTGCAATTGTGACCTAAATAAAAATATATTAAAAATGATTATAGGATTAGATTAAATGTATTTGTAGTTGAGTAAAATAATTTATCGTAGTCTATTACTAACTCATTCTCGTATTGATTTGCATTGAATCGAATAAAGTGGAATAGAACATAACTTAAATTTACTGCAGTTCGAATAACCTTGACCCGATTCACATATAATACGACCTTGAAAAAATGCTCCATTCTTTCATCAAACGATCGCTTTTATTTATCTTTCCTATTTTACTGAATTTATTTATAGTTAAAGAAAACAATATATTAACTATAAGGTTTTTTTTTTTAATATCAACGCACCTACAGGATTGGATTGTCATTACTGAGTTGAACATGTATCAAGAAGTTTATCACTGACGTTGCACACCAGAAATAACAATTTCATCATATTTTGATTTTATTTCGTCTTAAAATTCCAAAACATAAATATATAAATATTGCAGCCCTAAGTGTATTGTACTAAGTTGACTAGATATAGTGTAATTGTCATATTTTTCTTCATAATTTTTTTCTTCACATATACTGTGTTTTTGTTATCATATTCATCTAACTGTTTAGATGATATTCTACATTATTTTCTATTTTATATTAAAATTATCTTTAAAAACATGTATATAATACTACCTTCTAAATTCTCAACATAATTTTCGGTTGAAAAGTAAGTCAGTTCATGTTCAAAGAGAATAAGTACGCAAAACTTGTTTAAAACCTTTTACATTTATAAGCTGTTAAACGGAACATTTTTATTTTTTGTCAACACAATTACGTGATTTTATGTAATTAAAAATAAAATAATGGAGTGCTCGCATTTAGAAATGTGAGGAACTTTCATATACTTTTTTTTATCGAACTCTACGTCATTTATTTTTTAAAAACCATTCGTAATAGTTCATAATGATGAGGGTGCACGCTTTTATTTTTAATAGTATATAACCAACATCACTTTGATGGTTGAAAATTGTTTTTACTGTTTTTAGTGCAATTTAATTAAAAATCTATCTTTATTTATTAAATTTTTTTTAGTATTTGTTTTTTATTTTTGTACATGTTAAATAAAAGTGTCTGTACAGACATGAAGTCATGTAAAGATTTCTTCTTTATTTTGAAAAGAGTCCTGCGACACTCTGTAAATTATTCAATCAAAAAACTATTTAACGGATATATTGTTCTTAGTTTAGTCAGTTATGATTCATCAAAGAGATTACTGTTTCGGTTTTTATATATTAGGATCCTAACTTTAATCAAAAATTTATCGACAGAGTAATATTTTTTCTGAAAAATATTTTTTAATTAGACTTTATATAAATTAGTGAGAAAAGTTTTTAAATCGTTCCATAATTTATTGAAATGAAGCGTAATAATAAGTTCCTTTCTCGTAAACCGAAATTTGTCTAGTATTATATGCAAAAGAATTTTTTTCTGCTTTAATAGAGGTTGCTTTAATATGTTTTTTTTTTTTTTTTTTTTGTGTGGTTATTCATTTTAGCAAAGATTACACATTCATAAATATCAGCATAAGAATAGGTTAAACATTTTTTATTTTCTAGATATCGATATAAGGAGAAGAGCGAGTCCCGGAAAGGCTGCTACCAGAGCTGCAGGACGACCCTTGGGACAAGCTTACATACAAGCTTGTCACCAAGAGGTTGGGTAAAAGGCTACCGGTCATCCCCGCAGACCGGACTAGCACGATAGTAGACTCGTTCTGCCGGATACGTTGGAGCACACAGCACTAGTGGAAGACGCCAAAAGGATCTCCCTCGCGGTACTCTAGGCAGAACTAAACGTCAAGAAGAGCCCGAGATCAGACGAGATTCCGGGAGAAGTAATCCTTCTGGTAATGCAGGCTTCCCGTGGATTGTGTTAGAGTGTATGAATAATGGATTCACACGGGACGCCTTCCCTGCTTGCTCAAGGGCTGCTAGAATGGTCCTACTGCCCATTCGGGCAGGAATCTTGACAATATTGGATCGTACAAATCAGTGTCCTTATAAAGCACACTGGGCAAGATATACGTAAGAATCATGGAACGAAGACTGGCTGCACAGATCGATCAGCTAGGCGGACTCTATTCCAGGCAACATGGCTTCAGAAAGGACAAATCTGCGGTCCACGTATTAGTAAAAGTAATAAGTGGACGAGACGGCGAGAGGGACCCGGAAGTTCAGGGAGGTCTTGGCACTGATCCTTTTAGACGTGAGGAACAGCCTTTTAACAGCCTTCCATGGCATGTCATTGGAGGGTCGTTAGAGGCGTGGGCTGTGGAGGAGCAATGTCATCAAAAACTACTTGAGCAGCAGGGTAGTCAGCACAACAATGAATGCCGGGGAGTTCGTTTTTGGTATGAAGGCGGGCGTTTCCCAAGAATCAATGCTGGAACCCCTCCTCTGGAATATTACTTACGACGGTGTTCTCCGTCACCAATATCCGGAGGGGATGGAGGTCATAGGATTCGCCGACGATCTAGCCCTGCTAGTCAAGGGCTGGACGAAGAACGGATAGAGGCAAGAGGAAACTAGGTGCTGGGGGCGGTATACGAATGGATGTCCGTCCGGGGACTGGTGATAGCTCCGGAAAAAATAAGAGGCCGTTGTCTTTTCGGAAAGGAGTCAGAAATACCGGACTCTACTGAAGTCGATTTTTATGAGACTGCTCCTGCTCACTACGTGTGCGTACAAGACGGTTTCCTATGACGCAATTTGTGTGATTGCAGGCACCAATAGATTTTCTGGCGCAGAAAAGGAATCTCCACTTCGGAGGACTCTTCGAAGACGGAGGCGAGAGAGAGAATTATGGCCACCTTGACAGAAGAGGTGGGAGTAAGCGAGAAGAGCAGTTGGACTAGGCGCCTCATTCCTGTAGCGAGGGATTGGGTGGGTTGGTGTCACAGAGAATTAGATTTCCGCCTTATCCAATTTCTGGCCATGGTGACTTTGGTAGCTATCTGAAGAGATTCAAACGCATTATACCAGCGATCTGCAGGTACTGCGTCAAAGAGGATACCGTGGAACACACTTCATTCAACTGCGACAGGTGGGAAACCGTGAGAAGCAGACTCTCGGTTCACATCCACCGTGGTCGGGGGTACATGTTGCAGAGCAGGAAAGGCTGGGTGGAGGTGACAAGAAGGGCCCCCGTAAAAAGATAGCAGACAGAGGATATATGTGTATGTGTGTATGTGTGTGTTTGTGTGAAATTATGAAAGCCTAGTTGTATTAATTGTAAGGTAACTGTTTATTTTTTATTTTTTATATGTATATTAATCGAGGACAGGATATTGTTATTACAGGTTTATACTACTTTGTGTATGTGTAGATTTATAAGGTGTCTATTACTATAACTTATTAATAGAGGCACAGAATGTGTTAGTTTTTTTGAATGGTGGCCGTGACAACGGGGAGTCTGGGGTCAAAACGTGTCGACGTCCAGGGCCAGGGAGGCAACCCTCTTGCCTAGGACATCTTGGCTCACCCGAACCCATGAGCGAGGGAGTTGGGATGCTTCTGATGATGGCATGAGGGACCCTCAAGGTATCGGAGGGCACGCGGAAGTTAAAGGACATGCGGAAGGATTGTCCGGATCCCGGCAGGTTAGGGTCGGGGAGGTAGCTCCCTTGAGGAGGGACATTTAGGTTGCCCAGAAGAGAAAGTCTGAATGTTCCAATAATCCAGGGGAGACGGCGATGGGCGGTACCGGTTGGAGCCGTAACAGGGTGGGACAGTCTTCTGCCACGGCGCTCGGGGATGTCTGAAGTAACGCCTAACGACGGTTCTGGTTGCCCTTGGAAGAGAATAAAAAAAAGGAAAAAAATATATATCGGTATAAAACTTTCTTATCTTATAAGTTACTTAATTATATCTTATAACTTAATTTACTTATCGGTATATAACTTTTAAGTTATGGACGCCAAACAATGAGGATGCGCTAGTACAGTAACTTCTGAAACTGCCTCATACACGAATTTTTTCTAATGCACAGGGAAATGGATTTTCTAAAAAATACGTTTTTTTTCTTAGCACTTGAAAATGAAAAGAAAGTTGAAGTTTGTTATCATTTTGTGTAAAACTATAAATTAATTTCTATTTATCAACATCTATTTAACACTAAAACTTGGAAAAGTTTAACAGTCTCTTTTTTAACAGTATTATTTATTTTTTGGATAAGTCAAGTATATTCCGAAAAATAGAAAACACATCCTTAGTAAAAAAAAAAAAAAAAACTGTAGAAATTTTTAATTTGATGTATTTTTTATCAAAGTTTCAACTCAATTGAATGGTTTCTAAATCACTCAACCCACTCTGAGGTAGTAGTTTTCTATCAAAAAAAAAACAAACTACATTAACTGTTGTGAATCATGTTTCTTATAATGAAAAAGTAATAAAGTTCCTATTAATACAAGGTGTCGGCTAATCAATTTCTTCAAAATGTTACTACATATCTTCGTTACTGATGCGAAATATTTCTATACATTAAAATTTTCATTCTAACTTCATTCGTAAAGTAAAAAAAAAAATATTTTTCGGTCACTATAACATATTTTATTAACTTAAAAGTTAGCTTACGAAAATTAACTGAAAAAAAAGAAAACGACCTACAATTTTTTAACGATATTAAGAAGCGAGTTATTAGATTTTAAAATTATCGGTAGAAACAACGCAATTAGTAAAAGTAACCATGCAATTCTAATATAAATTAGTAAGATGTGAAGGCATTCACCGTGTCATGTACAATATAAATGAGGAGTTATTTTCAAGTATTAGAATAACTATTTCTAGAAAAAAAAAAATCGATATAACATCAATAATTGTATTTAATTGTTAAATCAAGCGACCTGTATAATTATTTCTACTGTACAGCTGTTTGTTTACTTTTTTCTACAATAAATCTAACCGTTTGTTGTAGTTGACGTTCACATGTTATGCAGCATACTACTTATGTTTCTCTAACCGGTCAAGACCAGCTGGGCGACTTGCCTGTTTTGCAGCCTGCTTACTTAATTAATTCGGTGACCGCGCTGCCGAATGTTCGAAGCTCTTGGTTAATTTTTTTTTTCTTTTTTTTTTTTTAACTTATGTATTTCAAGTAATATATTCGACCTGAATATCCTTACGCTGTAAAATATACGTTCGTACTTTTATATAAAATAAAATATTGGAAGTAGATACGATACGAGGTATATACGATTCCCCGTGGGTATTTCTGCTGCTGTAGAATCATTTCTTTTCTCTCACCATGTCATGGTTGAATACAAGTCAGGGCCGTACAAGGTGAGTTAGGTTAGGACGTTCGTTTCAGTTAAGCAATTTACTCTCACTCGCTCAAGCTTATCCAAATTTTTATCTTTTTACATTAACTTCTTTTTTTTTCAAGTACAACTTTTATTCTAAATAATATTTCGTAATATTTATTGTTCTGGTTCATTGTTATTGTCATGGAATATTGACCGTGACAAGAAAATAACTGTCTTTTTTTGTTTATTAAATTACGTAACATTATATTATATTAGAAAGCACATCTTTTTACTATAGTTTATTAAATAGTTGAAATAGATTTTTTTTTTTTTAATATGCCACACATACAAAATCTATATCACAAATAACATAAATAAATTGAATGTATACGTCCATATATATATTGATCAGAATTGATATTTTGCTATGATATGACATGTATTTCATTAAAAAAAATAAAGAAAAAAAATTCTCTTTCTAACTTTTTATTTTTGACTGTTTATACCCGCAGAGATAAAAATAGTTATATCGATTTTAACTAAACAATATGGTAGACAGATTGTAATGCTGATTGAAATCTAGGTTAATTGCAAGTTAAAAGTTTAGTAGGGAATCCCATCCTCGTCATAATGCAAAATAGATTTGCCGTTTTAATCGCTATTGTTACATTTTACTGCTACAAAATAATTTTAAGGAAAATACAAAAATCGTATTTTTTTATTTATTTATTTATTTTTTTGTTAAACACCCATGCAGCAACTGGAAGCACAGTTAGGCATGTCATCAGCCTCTGCGCAGTGTCGTGACAGCAGATTAACCTACCATCTCCACCAAGCTTGGGTCCAATAACTGGAACCCCCATCAGGGTCTCTCCAGGCTCATAGAGACATCCCGACCCACTATACGTTCCGGAGGTTAAACAAAAAAAAATTTCGCACCCCTAGAAGTACCCCTATTCAGAACACTCTTGCATGTATCCGGAACCAGGGCATCCTCAGCAATTCGGCTGTCTTCCTGGCCCAACACGTCGCCACAGTTCAGCCGGGCGTGCACCTCGTTTTTTGTATTTTTTTTTAACGATTAAAAGTGCTAGCTTCAAACTACCAAGAAGCTTGGAGCGACTAGAATAATTACATTTTTTTTATATTTAAGATTCAGTTAGCACAGAACATTGTATATGCATCCAATAAGACTCAGGATTCCGGTTATTTTTTATTTTGCATTGGATAGAATTTTCAATTTGTTGAAAAGATCAAGAAAAACGTTTAATAGAATATTATTTGTTGATTTATCAACCTTAAAACACTATCAGCCACAGGAAACGTATTTTGAAAGTAAGAGCAAATAGAGAAATCAAAAGAAAAATATTTACTCTAATGACCACCCAGTCTTAGCCGGGGGGAATAGTACGGGCATAAAAGTTCCTTGCCCAACGCATTAGACACTTTATCCTCCTTTTCGTAAACATAATGTACGTGTTGGTTGAATCTTAGGCTCTTAT
>JAAAKQ030496927.1:15914-33573 GCA_010016005.3 Zanna intricata | reverse complement strand
TTATAACCTATTTATCAATTCTGTAGCTAGAAAAACAAAAAATTAGTTTTTTTTTGCCCTATGTGACCAATATTTTTAGGACTTTTTGCAGTACAATTTAAACGGAAAAATAGTTTTTTAACGCATTTACATATTAGATGTCGGGGAAGAAGGAATTAGATATTGAAGTTTCATTATTTTCTTTAATTTTATAGCCATGTAGTGATGCTACTGTTTCTGTTATCAGTTTATTCGATAAGAAAGGTTTAGGGAGTTTTTTTTTTGAGAAATAATGCATTTTGTCGTTTCATTGTAAAGTAAAAGGACATTTCGCGTCCAACTTCTTTTTATTTTTTTAAATAATGTTTCTCAGTTTTACGAAGAGTTTACTTTTCAGCTGTTTTGTAGGGTGGAAAGATTTATTTCTGTTCAGAATCGTATGTAAGGTGGGTGGGTAAATGGGAAGAAAGCTTGCGCGACCGGTTTCTACACCCCGTCGTCCGTTACCCCTATTTTGACCTCCCCCACGCATCTCATTCTCTATTTTACTCTCCTGTTCTTAATTTATTTCTGGTAAGATGTGATCGAATCTCCTTCCCTCTCAACGGCTCCAACGGATTTCTACTGACGTGACCACTTCTTACGCATTTTGATTTAACTAATGCACCGTTTTAAAACTTTTCATATATTAATATGTAGTTATTACTATTTACATGTAAAATCAAGTTGAAGGTTATTTTTATTGTTATAAATATCCTCAAGAAAAGAAACTGGTTGCATTCTCCATCTTTTTTTTAAATCTTGTAATAAATATTAATAACGAACCTTTATACTGCACTATACAATGGTGACATATTTCAAAAATGCTGCTTTATTTAGTGTATTAAGGAAACTAATTTCTTTTCTCATAAAAATCTGTATAGATCTACTATAAGTTGAATTTAATGACAGTTTATTGCGTAATTTTAGTTACATTTATTGCCGATTTCCGTGGCGGAATGGAAGTCTCGTCCTTTCATCCGGAGAGCCCGCCGGATGAAAGCCGGTTAGTCATGGAATTTTTTTTAAGTACAGAATTCGGAATCCCTATCCCTATAAGTTTCAAGTTTATGTTGGATAGAAGAAAGTGTATATTATATTAATTCATTTTCATGTAACTAGTCAATTTTCTCTCCATCTTTATACTAAGTGAGGTTGTGTTGTACTAGTGAGCTAAAATCATTCTTGTAGAAGTTTTTAATATTAATTGAGATTACATTATTACTGCTTCTGGCGTTTGTGCCAGATCCTTATAGCAATTGACCTAATCGTAGTGCTGGTGGGGGGGGGGTGGGAAAATAGGTTTTCATAGAATTATATATAGTTGTCATTTTATGATTTATTTAATCAAATGTTCATTCGGTTCTATTTTCTAGTTTAATAAATAAAAGGATATAAATTTAATAGATATATTTAAAAATAAAAAATAACCAGAATTATTCTTGTTAATTCAAAAAAAGTTTACGAAGTACTTTTTTATATTTATTTTTTTTGTTAGATTATAATAGGTTTTTATAAATGAAAAACAAAAGATTATGTGAAAACAGTATAAATTTATACATGAAAGTATATATGTCCCTGGTTTGGTCAATCCGAGTATATTACAGTTTTAAACCTGTAACAAAGTGAAATAAAATCACAATCACATAATACCATGCAACAAAACGAGTTCAGCCCCTTGCAATAAAATGATTTCAAAATCTGATATATTTTTAATTATCTCATGGTTAATTTATTTTAATCTATGTTCATTCAAATTATTATTTTTTTTTGTATCTCAACATATTTACAATCAGTTTCGGAGGTGGAAACCATAAATAATTTATTTTAACAATAAGCAAGTGTACACCTTAATTAAATAATTCTAATAACATCAATAATAAATGAAATATAGCGCATATGTAGTGATGAAGTCAGCACAAGTAGGTACTACAATACATAGAAAGTGCACTAACACACGAATAAATAACTAATAAATACTAATAAGTAATACGAAAAAAATAATATAAGAAAAAATGACACCAGAAACATAAACAATCATAAACATTAACATAAGTACTTACATGTTGCACAACACCAATAGAAGCCTCCTGAATATCACTATTAGATTTCCTATGTCTAATACATGTAATCAGTTTAACCGTCTAACATCTTTACCGTTGTCCGAGAGGTTATCAGCTTATTAGCAGTCATTAAGCTTCCGATTGACTTCTCAAACATATGGTGATCCTAAGTACTCGTAAATTTCGGCGCTCCGAACGAACCGTAGTACATGTGTTGTGCATCTCAGATTTCGTAAAAAATAGTTTGTAAGTAAAAGCGGCTCTAATTTTACGTTTTATTAAAATTACTTTTTTAACCTTTCATTTTCTGAAAAGGAATTGAATGTTTGTGATGAGAGTATTTTCAGCATTACCGTCGGTGATTTCAAGTGACATACTTGGTAGTATGTCCTATCTATAAATCAGTTTCAATTAATAAAACAAAATAATTTGGTTTATTTTTTTTTAACGATTCCTTTAAGCTGACAATGATAGAAATAGAAATTCAAGTTGTTATTGATTTAATAATTATATTATGTTTCCAATTAAAAGATTATTTATTAAAAATATTAATTTTTCCACAAATTTAATTTTAGTATCTTTTGAAGTGGAAAACATGTTAATTAATATATTAATATATATGTGTTAAAATGATATGTGGGAAAAGTTTGTGAAAAAATATTTTTGTTTTAATTTAATTTATGATTTCCGAAAATGTTTTTTGCAGTATAAATTTCTGTTTTACTTCATAAGGTTCTGGAGTGGATACACTTAATTAATTAATTGTAGTTAACCTAATGAAGAATTACGATCAGTTGCTGAAAATAACATTACCGTTTTTCCAATTTTTGTTTTATTAATTTAAATATCAGTTTTTTTTTTTTTTTATTATTAAATGATAGCTTTTTTTAGATTGATTTTAAAAACTAGTCATTTTTATCTGTTTAAAAATCAACTGGTGAAACTAAAATAAACATGATATAACAAAAATAACCCATGATAGATGAAACATAACGAGTGAATAATGTTTGTAAAATGTCAAAACAAAATAATACCTAGCCAGTAATCAAGTGTAATTAAAGGGTCAATTTGTTAAAATGAAGTTAGTTAAAAAACACATCAAACTTTTTTCTTTTTTTGTTTAGAGTATGTTGCTACTATAAGAATATAGATGGATGGCTCTGTAACAATTTGTTTATTTATTCTTTTACCAGCAACAGGCTTACGCCCTGTTTACAATCGCTTTGTGATGAATGAATTTCGAAGCCGTATCATCTGCCAGGTTTTTTTTTTTTTTTAAATAAAAAAATGCTGTATCTGACCGGTATTCTAACCCAGAACCTAATTAAAAAAATTAAACTATTAGTTTAAATCGCTCATTGTTACGATTACTTCTTTTTTAATTTTGCATAAGGTATTTGATTTTCTGATTTGAACTCTATACAGAGTGAATTACGAAGATCTCCCGGGACGTTCATAACTTATTCTACTCGTAAAAATAGTTGGAAAAGTACATAAAAAAAAACATATGTCTTAAAATACTTCGATTGCGAGTTACGATCAATGAAAGATTTCGCTCGGTTTCAGCTACTCCGGTGAAATGAAGTAATGAAATTTGTAGGACGACGTTAATTATGGGGCAAACTTTAGTGATTTCGTATGGTTTTTCACCTAAGATTAGAACAAAAACCGTATCTGCAGTAGTTTTTGAGAAACCTGGATTGAAAACCAATAAATTGGGATAAAAAAGCTGTTTTTTATGTTGACGCACAATAATTAAGTTAAATTATTAATAAACACATAAAACGTTTAAATAATATTTGTACAGAATTTAATTCTTAACAAAATGGTGCAAGATAAGTTGAATATAACAAAGAAAAGTTAATTTAGAAATAATACATTACTACACTTGTCAGAAAAATGCTTACTTAATGTTAAAAAAAAAACAAAATTCTTTTTTGGTGATGTGGAAAATTGAAATAAACAAAATTTAATGTTGTAAAGATTGCTGTTATAAAATCAAAATAAAAACTGGAAAATTCATAACAGTTTTAAAATAAAAATTACTTTTAATTTCTTAATCGCAGAAATATAATAAAATATTTGAAATAAGAAATCACCAGTTTTGGTCCTTAATTAACGTCCTTAGAATTTCAGCTGAAATCCGAACTAAATCTTTCACTAGCCATAATTCGCAAACGAAATATTTTAGATCATACGTTTGCACTCGTATGTACTTTTTCCCTTATTTTCTTGAGTAGAATAAGTGATGACTGTCCCGGGAAAACTTGGTGATACACTCTGTATATACATCACTAATCATATGTATATTTTCTTTTAAACAAAAAATTTTGAACCCCTCAGACATTTTTGTCCTTTTTTTTTTTGAGAATTTTATTACCGTTTAGTTAATGGTCTTAATTCGTTAGATTTCATTTTCCTTGGAAATCGAAAGTAAGAGTTTGCAAGATGTTATGTAGTATTTTTAAGGTTTTCAAAAACATTGAACATTCTAAAAGAAAAAAAACTAGTTACGGATGACCCTGATGTACTCAGGGTCACTACCCTGCGTACACTACGGGAGTTTGTATGAGTAGGATTGTATACCGGTTTTCTTTTGCTTTGTCATGAAGTTTCGAGTAAGAACTCGAAATTGCAATAGTATTATCCCTTCGGCCAATATTAATATTTTTTTTTAGAACTTCTTTCTCAATTTTCTAAAATCGTTAGAATGTGTGGATAAATTCCAATGAAGAAAAAATAATGGCTTCAATTCATCTTAGAAAAAATTAACAAAATTAATTCGTTTGGAGATTAGTTCATTTCCCATTTCATTCTTTAGAATTCTTTTTCTCCATTTAATTTTTTAGAAATTGAATTGACCAGTATTTTCTTTATATTTAAAAAAAAAAAAATTTACAAAATGATATTATTTTCTTTCACCTTATTGACCACAATCATTTTGTAATTTTTTTATTAATTTCTCACATAAAAAAACGTTATTTGTATTTTTACTTTTAATTCATATGTCGTAGTCTTCTTTCATTTTGTGTAACATATTAAAAACATGTAAGTTAGCGGTGCTTAACAATATTTGCTTTGTATAATTGTTCGTGTAATGATGTTCGTTACATAGCCGTGAATTTTAACTAAAAACCTTTTTATGAAATAATTACTTAGCTGTATGTCTAAATTTTTACTTCCTTGTACGAAGGAAGTATTGTGATCGCAAAAAATTTCGGTTTTCAGATTTCAACGGAAATATCCATTTTGACCATTCCTGAACCCATTCTTACTAATTGCGGCGTGACGTATTTATGTATCTCACATGACTCAAAAACGATTAGCCATAGATGTTGAAATTTTGGATTTAGGTTTGTTGTAACATCTAGTTGTGCACCTCTCTTTTTGATTGCAGTCCACTGGAACCATAAGTGTCCAGAAAAGTCCAAAATCCCAAAAAGTTTGAATTTTTGGAGTTTTTCTTAACTGCAGTAATAAAATCTCATTGAGAGCTTTTCAACGATGTATCATACATGAGTGGTACCTATTTTCATTGGTTCCAGAGTTATATCCAAATAAAATTTTAATTAATGATATATTTGGATCCTATTTCGGGATCTTACATCGGTTCTAATTGGACTTGATCTCTTTTTTATTTAAATTTATTGATTTATTAATAATTATTAACATCTGGTTGTAAAAAAAATTTTCAAGATAAATAATAATTCAGTAATAACAATAAAAAACATATCAGAAGTTATTAATAAAATAACATTTTATGTAGTTTTAATTAAAAAAACGTGTATATGTTATTTAATAGGCGTACAAAGAAGTCATGTGGTATCTACGTTAGATTTGTTACATTTGGTCTAGAATGATTATATAAATTAATTTTATTACTCATTATTAAAAATAAATAAATATATAATAATAATTTTCAGAATTTTATAAAAGTAATTTTTTTAAATAATTACGGAATTTCTCGTATTAGCGTACAGCTGGTTTTTTTCTTTATTTTTGATGTATTATTTTTTTGTTGTGGTTTTCGTTATGATTTTTAAGAGAATTAAACGCAATTGATAAGCTATAATTATGTATATTAATTAATTTTTAAGTTAATTGGATCTTTGGTTACGTATTAAAATAATTTTATTACTACTTATATATTTCCTATGTGTATTGGTTCTGTCATTATATTATGTAATGTAATAAACTGTAATTCAATCGAAGTGGAATATTTCTGATTACGTGTTTTTAAGAGTTTTTTCTTCTTCTTTTTCTTTTTTTTTTAAATTAATGTAACGATGATATTTTTGGAGAACTCTTACATTAAATCTTATTATACACACTTCATTTGCTGCATTTCCTCCTCGGTGATCTAAAGATAAGGGGGAATAAAAACTTTAAAGAATTTTTATTGGATTCTAGGGAACAAGAGATGGTTTTCGAAGAGTAGTAGGCAAGAAAATGAACTTTATTGAGATAAGGGAATTCAATTAGGAACAGAGCCATTAGGTGCCGACTTCTCTTGGGAAATGGAAAATTCCTGCTGTATGATTGATTGGCTACTTTTACGTTCCAACCGATTTCAGTTTTCGACTGACTAAGTGTGACTATTCATATATACCAATATTACTGTTTTCTATCGCTTTTAAAATAATAATTCAGATTGAAAATTTTATTGCCCATACATTTTCTATGTGTACGTTCCTATACAAAAAGTTCACAATAATCATTTTATGTAGTTATTTTAATCAACTGTTATTATTAAAATCATATATAGAATATATCTAAAATATATATTTTTTATAAAAAAAAAAAAATGTTTTTTCTTTATTTATATATTTTTTTTTGTAATATATTTTTTACGATAGAAAGGTGAATACAGCCGGGAGATACATAAATATGAGGCTTATAACTTTTTCATCTGTGTTTCAACTTATTTCCTTAGATTTATTACGTCGTATAGTTAAATTTTTACTATTAGGGTTTAATTTCCTGACTTGAATAAATAATAGTACAGAACCACACATTATTAATATATAAAATAATTTTAGCAATTATCTATATATACACACACACATACACAGAGTTTACATCCTAATGAAATTTTTATGCAACGTTTTAAAAATTTTATTTTACTTTTTATTACTTCATTTTTATTTTAGAAGGATGTTCTTATAAATTATTTTTTTAACATGCAGATAATTGTGAGTTCAGATATTTTTAAATTGTTATAAAAAAAAGAAAAAGTACCATTTATATAGATTTATTTGCTAGTAGTCATAAAATATCAGATATGCACTTTAACAATATGATGATACGTTTACAAATATCATTGATTCTTTTTTTTTCTTTATGAACACTTTAAATAAAATAAAATAAAATGGATTTTTCTGTTAATAGGTTATTAAATGTATTCCATATACTTAATATCTATTTTATTTTCATTTTTATTAAATTAAAGTAATAAATGTAATGTTACATTTTAATCTTGGAAATTTTTAAAACCCTGATCAGTAGTAATGCTAAAAGTTGAATGTTTTAATTTCTGGTTGATGTAGATGAAGAGGGAATCATATTTTTATTCTTTAAACCGAGTAATAATTTTTTATGTATTATCTAAAATATTTATTTTATATTTATCTTTTTACGTTTAAAACATTTTATCGATAAGTTTTATAATAATATACCATATTTTATCGATTGGAATAGATTCAACTTGTTTATATGCGACTGGAGAAAACTTTCGCTAACTAGAGAAAACGGCGGCTGTTCAATGGTTGTGAAAATTGGTTTTTCAATATTGCTAGGCCAAGGTAAACTTCTTAGGCGAAAAAGTTCTGAATAAAACTTGTAGGCATTTAGAGTTTCTATAATTAAGCCCTTAAACATTAAATGGCCGGTTTTGCAAAGCCAATATCTATTGCAAAAATATTTTTTAAATTATTTTAAAAGGTAGCTCTTGGAATTCCAAATTCAATGACTAGTTACTCATGAAAATTGGTTTGTTTGTTGCTGAGATATTTTAATTTGTTTATAAGATGACTTTTCAGGCAACTGTAATTATTTTGGTTTTTAGGAACTTTCTCGTGTCCATTTAAAGCGCAATCTATTCTTCAAGACTTATAATTTCAAGTGTTGAAAAGTTTTAGACCAAAAATTAATGTAAAATTTATTTAAACTTCTTCGAAAAAATTAGCAAAAAATAGAGCGTCTTCGCATGGTAGTCGTGGAGGAGAAAGCGGTTCGCGGCAGTCGTGCGCGAATAAAGTTTATTTACAATTATTTATTTTTTCAATAGATATTGGCTTTACAAAAAACGGCCATTTTTAACTTTCCGGTTTTTTCTAGTACCTAATGAACGAAATTCAACGTTTAAGGCCTTAAATTTTAGGTATTGTAAATGCTTTTAAGTTTATTGTGAATATTTTCGCTTAGGAAATTTACCTTGGCCTAAAAACTGAAAAACCTATTTTCACACCGCCGTTCAATAGCCATCATTATCTCCAGTTAGCGAAAATTTTGTCCGCATATAATATATATGCGGACAAACATATGCTAAGTATAAACACGTTATACTTACCCTTTTACTCTACTAATTTTTTAACATAAACATCCCTATTGACTGGACTATTCTCGTATTTTGTAAGTACTGTATGTTCAGATGGAATATTTATTTCTCTGTCCTCTAATTTCGTAATAGTTTCAATGATTTTCACGAACATGTGTCAAAAAATTCATTTTAATTTTACAAAGTTACATACAGCATAATAATCATTAGAAAAAACATAAATTAATGGATAAACAAAATAAATAAATGGATGGGTAAGAGTCATTTTTTCGTTAAGCAAGAATAAATTTTTTTTAAATTATCGATTAATTTATCAAATATTAATTTAAAAAGAAGAAATTTCTTTCTTTTTTTCTGGAAAATAAATATAAATTTGATGAATCGTTTTAATATGGTCAAAAAAAATTTAGAAAAATAAATATTAAGTAAAAATAAATAAGGATAGAAATATGTTTTAAAAAAAATTGATTAAAAAAGATCACTCAATGGAATAGGTTCATAAATATAAAAATTTACACGAAGATATAATTTTAAATAAATTTAAATCTATTCAATGGAAATTCGTTAAAGTAATTGGAGATAAAAGTAAAATAAAAACGTCCAACCAACACATTTAATAAATTTAATTGAAAAATATCGTTAAATTATTGATTTTACAATTTTTTTTAAATTTATTTTCGGCCACTTTGGACCACGTTAATAGAAAATTTTTCATTTTCTTTTTCTTCCCTTCTTCCCAGAATTTTTTTTATCTTCAGAGAACTCATTTTTCTTCTCTTTTAACTATATGCTTTTAGTATTTTTGTTTTTCCGAGAATTCCGTGATCTATTTGATTTAAAAATATAAATATATATATATTATTTGTATATATATATTATATATATATATATTTATTTATATATATATATATATATATATAGAGAGAGAGAGAGAGAGAGAGAGGGAGAGAGAGAGTTATTTCTTGAAGTTATATTCATCTAGGTCTTTTTGAATCTCTTTGTACACCAATTAGTCTTGTTTTCAATAAAATTCAATATTTTCTTTGCTATTCTATTTTCATTAATTATTCTAATATATCTGTAAATTTTTATTCTTATTTTCTTAAAGTTGTAGTGATTTTCTCAGTATTTTTTAAAAGTTCCACATTTTATCGTAATTTATCATTTTCTTCAGTCTTTATTGGACTTAAAATCTCTCTTAAAAATTTTCTTTACGTCTTCCAATCTGTTTTTGTTATTTCCAGTCTGTTTACACATTCTATTGCGTAAAGTGCTTCAGGCTTTATTACAGTGTTGTACTGTCTGATTTTTTCATTTATTGAAATTTACTTTTTGTTGTAGATTTTTCTACAAGTTTGGTAAGTTAGTTCCATTTCCCCTTTTTTTTTTTTACAGATTCTTTTAAAAGAACTATCGGGATTATTATTTCTCAAAAGTATTTTTGAGAAATTTTCAGTACTTTTCGATCCTATTTGGTATTTAATTTCTAATGTTTTTACATAATCATTTTTTTTCTTGTATAACCATTTTTGTCTTACATGAAATTTGTAATCCTGTTTAAGCGTTTCTCTTGCATTTAACACTGTTTTATTGGGTTTTTTTTTTAATGAAAACTTTAAAAAAATATATACTATTTACGTCATACGCACTTTATTAATATCACTTTGAAAGGAAGCGCTTGTTGTTATAAAAATATACATATATTTACTGCTGAGATCGTCATAATAATTTTTTATATTGAGTATACTTTTCTACATTTGTTAGCTTAGTCATAACTAAATGACATGTTGATGCGTTTCTGATAATATTCCATTTTCGAAACTCGTCCTACTCTAATGAGTAAAACGAGTTATAAAAATAGATTTAAAGGTAGATACATATACTCAATATAAGAAAATATACTTTAAATTTTTAAAATATTGTTCAGTATGTTCAAAAATCCTATAATTAATTTTATGCTATAACAACCCCGATGAAAAATCATGCCCATTGTGTTCATAATACAAAAAAAACAAATTTACAGTTTAAATAAATTTTTTACATAATTTAACAGTGAATATTACTAATCTAATTTTTTACTCAAATTTAAAAAAAAAAATTATATTTAATTATTTATTTTTTATACTTAAAATTTATATTTCTCGTTGCAAATTAATAAAATTTCTGTTTAGATTTGTTACTTATCATTTCTGAGAATGTTAAACTGTTTTGATAAATTTAATTTTCAATATAAATGCTACGTACTAATTTTGAAATAAGTAAATGAAAAAATGCGTTGCGTGCACCCGTAAATATAAATGCGTACGTTGTATTAATTGAATATAACTTCATACTTAATAAAGAAATAAAAACCTTAATTAAATACCAGTTCAGATATTTGTTGTCGGATATACATTTTAGGAAGTATATTATCTAAGAATAATAATAATCAATGTTTGATCCTTGTTAGTGTAAAACATTATATTATTTCAAATACCTTTACTTTCTTGTACTCGTACAAGGAAGTATTGTAATCGCGAAAAATTTCGGTTTTCAGATTTCAACGGATCTACTTTGATCATACCTGAATCCATTTTGACTAGTTCGGCGTGACGTTTTTTACGTATCGTCGCATAACTCCAAAACGATTAGCCGTAGGATGTTCAAGTTTTGGATTTAGGGCTGTTGTAACATCTAGTTGTGCACCTCCCTTTTTCATTGCAATCGACTGAATTAAAAGTCCAAAAAGGCCAAAATTCCAAAAGAATTTAAATTTTGGACTTCTTTTTAACTGCAGTAATAAGTCCTCATTGAGGACTTTTCAATGATATATTAACAACTAAACAGAGCGAATAAAATTTTAATTAATGAAATATTTTGATCTTGCAAGAGGAGGGCACACATTAGTTCAAATCAGATTTCATATCCTTCTTTTTAACTCTTTGTTTTCAATTTAAATACATTGATTTATTAATAATTATTAACCTCTGATTGTAAAAAAATGTTTACAATAAAAAAAAAAAATGAAAAAAATATTAGAAGTTATTAATGAAATAAAATTTTATATACTTTTAATTTTTTTTTTTAAATGTGTGTGTGTGTAATTTAATAGGTATACATGGAAATAATATGTTACCCACATCTTTTTTTAAATTTTTTTAAATAAAAATTTAGGATTCTTTACTATTTAAACACTAACGTTGTTAAACAGATAATGTCGATTATTTTACAGAAAATTGATTTATAAATAAGATTACCAAATTTGATAAAAGGAGTTTTACATGTTTTTTTCAATTTATCTTAAAGAAAAAAAAAACTAAAAACAAAAGGTTTATCAGGAAAAAATATACCACTTTATTCAAGTAAATGAAATTTTATACATCAATCCTATACACAGGTGTAGTTTTTTGTTTAACAAAAAGAACAAACAAACTGTAAACAATTTTCGCTCTTTAACCTAGTTTTTTTTTTAAATGTTAAAACAAGAGTCAACATAGCAAACTGTGTCGACTCATAATCTACTAAAGTATTATTATTTTCAATCAAATCTTTAAAGTTTGTGTTTACAATGTTTATGGTCCATTTAACTATGTAGTTTATTAGGATTAATTGGCCTGAATCTGGGAATGATCAACTATGCTGGCAGACTGTGATTGTTCTAAACAGTCTTTTGTGAGGCGGTAGGCTTTTATCTTTAAAAAAAAAATTATTGGCCTAATTTACTGAACCACTGATGTAAGACGCATTAATACAGCGTTATATATGCGTGCGGTTCTTTTGACATGATTTATTTATACTCTTATAAAATTATTTATTCTTTAATATTGCTTTATCGATGAAGTTCCTTTTGTTTAACTGAAAGAAGTTTTCTTTTTTCTTAAAACTGTAGAAGAAATTCAACATTTTCTCTTGCATTCTATTTCTTAAATTTATAACTTCGTCTTATTTTACGTTTTAATAAATAAATTAAGCATATTTGTTATCCGAGAGTTCATTATATCAATACATCATTTAACATTCTCTGTATTGTATTATAGGTAACGTGAACAAAATTAATATGGGTTGCCTATCAGGTTAGGCGACCTATTCTATTCCTGTGTGCTGTAAACTACGATTTAAAGTGGTTAATCAACCCGTTTAATAATGTACATACAGTATATTGCTTCAGGCCGTAATAATAAATGCAGTTCCCGCCTTCTCCACTACAACCTCCCTTTTATTATAACGGTAATTGTACTAGCGGGTGGAGAAGGGTTGCCTTATTTGTTCATTTTCTGTAAGGTTTGTGTAGGTTTTTCCTGCGAGGTTTACATAACAATGTAGCTTGTGTGTGTTTGTATATGTGTGTTTGTTATATTTGTACGCGGAAACATGTATAAAAGTGTAATTATGACAGGAATAATTTTATACTCTTATTTTACATTTATACTAACATAATAATTGAATGTTGTCAAATGCGGGAAACAACGTACAAAAATTATTAGATAATAATATGCTTCTACGTTAATTAATTAATTAATTTATTCGTGCTCTTGGACAACAAAAGACAATATTATAAAGGCGATTACACGATCATCCTTCTCCGAATTTAACAAAATAAATTGATAAATATACAGGTTCCTTATAAATTATTCAGCAGATTTCAGATGTTAATAAAAAATAACAAACCAATGTACATACATGCTTGTTTTAGTACTGAACAGGGCATTTAAAACAGTTTTAGTTTACAACACTTAATAACTTTAAACAAGTTTTACATGAACACCTTTTGTGGCGCATAAAATGTTTAGACACTGTTCAATTTCACGCCATAGATTACGAAGAATATCTGGAGTTATTTCATTAATTATATCATCGACTCTTCTTATTAGTTCATTTTATGTTGACAACGTTCTTTGCATACCCCTGTCTTTGACAAACCACCAAAAAAAGAATTCTACTGGCGTAAAATTAGGGAATGGAAGTGGCCAAGGAATTGGTTCATTGCAGGCAATCCAACGTGGAGAAAATAGTTCATGTAGTAATTCCTAACATGTAAACCCCCAATGTAGTGGTTCGCTATTTTGTTGGAAGTAAACGTGTTGGGTTGCAGTTGTTTAATTTATGTTATTGCATACTCCTATAACATGTTTAGATAACTAGCAGTAGTAACCGTTGGCTTGGTGAAGACAAATGGTCTGATCGTTTCATAGGCGGTCATCGCCTACGAAACTTAATTTTCGGGCTATTACTTTGTGTTTTCGAACGGCATAAGGGTTCTCGCTAGCCCAAATTCGATAATTATGACTGTTAAGTGACTAGAAACATGAAAGGTAGTTTCGTCGGAGAAGATTACAATTTCTGTATACGCATTATCAAGAATTTTCACGGCAAAATTAAAACGGCATAGTTTATCGTCATATGCAGTTGCATGTACCGACTGAATTTTATATTTACAAAGTTTTATGCGCTTGGATAGAACGTTTTCAATTATCGATTACGGTATTCCCAGTTCTAAACTCGCACGACGAGGCGATTTACCCGGGTTTCTCTGAAAAATTTTTCTTACTTGATCCACAACTTCTTCGGAGAGTGATGTTTTACAGCATCTATTTTTGTATATTACACTTCCTGCATCCTTAAATTGCTGATACCAACGTTTAATACAGTCTTTATTAGAAGGATCATGGCAGTAATAACAAATTCGCTTTCATGAAACTAGACAGTAGGAATTCGCTTTCCTGCACGGTAGACATTGCTCAATCGATGATCCATCGCCTTTGTCGTTACATCACGCCGGTGTATTTATTCAAAATCATCGGTAACTCTGGTACATACATTGATGTTTGATCGCGTGATTTATTGCTGTTTTCATTTTTTATTAAGCATAAAATGAGCTGAATAATCTATGCCTACTCTGAATTGTAATTTATTCACGTTTGTGAAATAAACTTATGTACATGTGTGAATAAATCCTTAAAAAAAAAAAAAAATAGTGTTCTGCTTTGGAATATTCAATCGTTTTTAGGATTATAGATTATAAACTGTTACAGTTTTTTACCCCAAAAAGATTTTTTAAACTAATAGATTTTAGTTTTTTTTTATGAGTTTTATAACATGTGTGAGAATATATAATATGTGTGAGAGTATATTTGTTTTCATCTAAAAAATTAATTTAATTTTAAATTAATAAATCTTTCAGTTAAATTTATGTATAGCTGAGCAAACAAAAAATACCTTAAAGAAATAGATGAGTGGATAATGATAAATAATGTGTATGAATCACCCTATTCTATAAACATGTTTTTTGCATTCTGTCACAAAATTTATAAATTTGATTCCAATCTTAATAACGTTTTGGTTTCATATATAAAATCCTATAACTGAGCTAATCCAAAGTAAGGGAAGGCAAATTTATTAAGAGTAAATTTATAATTATAGTCATAATATAGATACTAAGATTATTTAGCATTATTTTGTATTATTACAAATTAGTGTTAACAATAATAACAGATATAACAGTATTCATTTTACTTCAAATTATAAAATTTACTAATCATAAAAATGTACAACAATATAAATGTTCTTTACATCATCTTCATATTCTTGTATCTTTTGGATATTATTAAATCTAGAATGTTGAATTGTAATGCACGGATGCGGATGTTCATGTGTTATAGTATTATTATGTCCAAATTTTACTTCCTTGTACGAAGTAAAAGAACTGCTGTGATCGCGAAAAATTTCGGTTTTCAGATTTCAAAGGAAATATCCAGTTTTATCATCCCTGAAGAATCCATTTTGACAAGTTTCGGCGTGACGTCTGTACTTATGTATATCGCATAACTCAAAAACGATTAGCCATTGGATGTTGAAATTTTGGATTTAGAACTGTTGAAACATCTATTTGTGCGCCGCCTACCCCTTTTGATTACAATCGACTGGGCCAAAGTGTCCAAAAAAAGCCCACAATCCCAAAAATTTGGAATTTTGCACTTTTTCTTAGCTGCAGTAGTAAGCAACTTGTTGAGTGCTTTTCAACGATATATCATAAGTGGTACTTATTTTCATTGGTTCCAGAGCTGTAGCCAAACAAAGTTCGAATCCCGGTCAGGCATGGCATTTTTCACATGCTACAAAATCATTCATTTCATCCTCTGAAGCAATACCTAACGGTGGTCCTGGAAGTTAAAAAATCAAAAAAAAAAAAAAATCATTGTATATCATATATTTTATTTTTTTTAACTTTTTTTTTAAATTTAAATATACCGTATTGATTTTATTAATAATTATTGTATTATATATATATATATATATATATATATATATATTGTATTATATTAACTATAATATATTAAATATTAATATCGATTTATTGATTATTAATCGCTGATCGTAAAAAAAGTTTTTACAATAAATAATTTGATAATTAATGAAATAAAATTTTGTGTACTATTCATTTAAAAAAAAAGAAAAAAAAAAGTGTATATGTATTTTAATAGGCGTATAAGGATGTCATGTAGTATCCACATCAGATTTTAATTTTATTTTAAATTGTTTGTTTTTATTTTAATTAAAATTTATATTTGAATAATGTACAAGTGTAGTAATAATAATAATAATAAAATTAAAATGGTATTGTTTAATTTTTCAATGTGGCATAAATAAAAACACAGATACAATTTTATTTAATTGGTTTGGTTGAATGTTTTCTTATAAAATACATGTTTAAAAATATATTTTTTTGTAATGTCGTTATTTAATGACAATTGTTTAGGAATCTGGACTGATTATAAAATCTATTCCTGATGTAATCTGGAATACATTTCCCGAAAACATATTATTTGTAAATTCATAACATTATATAAACGTTATATCTTAACTGGTCTCAACTCAGTTTTTCTATTTTTGTTTTTTTTTTTTTTCAAGAATACAATATATAATAGTTGTTTTTCATAGATTAGATATTCTTTAAAGATAGTAACATTAAATTGTATCGCGAAGGAAATAAAAGTAGTTTGTCTTATCCAATGTTATTGAATTTTTTATATAGAGTATATAGGTAACATGTCTCTGTTATCGATTTGACACTTATTTGAATATATATTTACGGTATATGTCAATTTAAAAGAAAAAAGATATGCTTATTGAATGAAAGAATAGAATCGATTTTACGTTTATTTTGTGTATAAACTTTGAATATTGGTTGATTGATTTTATTTCTTATTATTAAACGGTAACGTAATTGATTTTTTTTTTCATTTAAGGGTTATTAAATTTTATTCCCTCTAGTTTCTATATCTTCTTCATCAGTGTTGATTTCTCGTTTTTAAGTATTAAAAAGAATTCATTTGTATGATTTTAACCATTTAATATTATTTATTTTTTTTTATTATTTAAATTTTATTGAATTTGTTATTTCAATAGCTTGATAAGAAAAGTTGTAATTTACAAGTATTATAATTTTATTGTACGTTGTTTGGAAAATTTTTTTCTAACTTTTTAAGGGTTTGACCTACTTTTTCTTACAATTTCGTCTTTCGATATGAAATATCTCATTAAAAAGTACAATTTTGATTTATTAACTGATTTAGGCTACTTCAAACATTTTATTTCATTTAGTTATTCCACGTTTGTTAATATTTTAACTTATTCTTGTTGTGCGTTCCTTTTTTATTATAAATTTAGATTATCTATTTTGATTTTATTGTTTATAATGACTTCTATCGGGGATTTTTTTCTGTTCGTCTGTTCAGAAATTACTCAAGGTTTAAACTTGCGCCTAGTTGTTTAATTTATGTCATGGTTTGTGTTAAAAAAGTAACTAATTTTCCCGTTCCTTGATTTACTGTAATCTTATATCGTAATGAAAACTTTGTAATTATTTTAAACATCATACAGAGTTATGGTATTGTTTCACAAATAGAGATTTGAAGTTAATAGATTGAAAGCAAAAGAACGAAATTATCCAATGCCAATTTAAATACAATTCATCTATCTAAATAGATAGATAAAAGTTCAGCTTTAAATATGTAAAGCACAAATTTTATTTGATTTGCTTAAG
>JAAAKQ030496927.1:0-15814 GCA_010016005.3 Zanna intricata | reverse complement strand
AATTCATCTATCTAAATAGATAGATAAAAGTTCAGCTTTAAATATGTAAAGCACAAATTTTATTTGATTTGCTTAAGGATTGAAGGATTTACTCATTGCTAATTTACAGCTAGCGTTTAGCTATCATTAAATTATACGATTCTCAGATTTAAAAAAAAAATTTTTAAATAATTTTTTTTAATCTTGAAAATTTGTTTTTTAAAGATGTTTAAACTATTTTATTCTTGATCTTTAGAAGTTGGATGAAGGAAAATTAATATTTAGGACCATCATTGAAATTGATTTTAATTAATATTTTTAAATGCAACGTTGCAAATATGAATAGTTTTGATTGTAACTAATGAATAATTTTTGTTTCCTATATAAGTTATTCCGAGGATTTCGTATTTTTAATAGTGAGGAAATATTATGTTCCCTGAAAACTTTATCTCAATTGAGTGATCGAAGTAAGTGTGGGCCTATTTGATTGCGTTTGTCTTTGTGATCGTTTTATGATTCATATGAATTCTGTGTCTTAATTAGTTGCCGAGATATCTCGATTTGAATGCCACTGAGCTAAGGTTTTGATTATGAGAAAAGCTATGTTCCTTTAAAACTTCTCTCGTCGTACTTTAGTAAGCGTAGTCTATGCTGCTGGTTATTTGTGGCGCGTTATAATGAGTGTTTTTAAGACACCAACGAAGGGCGAACTAAATTATTTACTGGGTAATTGCAGTAAAACTAATTTTTTTTTTTTAGTTTACCAAATTTTTTTAAATATATAGTTAATGGTCGTTTATACAAATATTCATGTTAACTGAAACATATTTTAAGTAATTTTTATATTTTGAATATTGTTAGAATTAATTACTTCAATTACTTAGGGATTTAATTACAGTGAATAACCTATGTATTCCTATACTGCTAAATACTATTTTGTATAATAATTTATATAGAAGCCTTATTTGTAAATGTACACTGCTGTGCTGCCACCAGTTGCTGTGATGGCGTCTTTGTGTAGTGTATCTTGACTGATGGTACCATTGTCGCTTCTATTGATATCGCTGTACCTTCGTTAATCAACCGTGTTGTAAGAGTTGTAGTTAAAGCACATGTCTATAAAAGGACTTACAAAACTGTTGGAAATTTTATTTTATTTCTAGGTTATTAACCGTTTTATGTTCTTGACATTTTAATTAATTATTTCATAGTTGAGCATATTTAATTTATTAATTTTTTTTTCTTCTCTTTTTTACTACCTGAACTGTATTTTTTTAAATTTAATAATATCTTTCCTTTATATCTTGCAATTTTATTATAAGTAATTGTTAAATTTTATTTTCGCTCAAAATATTTGTAAAGA
This sequence comes from Zanna intricata, assembly GCA_010016005.3. NCBI lineage: Eukaryota > Metazoa > Arthropoda > Insecta > Hemiptera > Fulgoridae > Zanna > Zanna intricata. The sequence goes on along the minus strand of JAAAKQ030496927.1, from coordinate 14,472 downwards.
TTACAGTTTTTTTTTAATTACAAAAAAAAAAAAATTATTTATTTATTACTCTGTATGAGTGATAAAATTTGAGTTCAAAAGTTTTTGATTTGTTTTTATCTGTTAAAAAAAAAAAAAAAATTGAAATACGATCGGAATCTGAAAAATTATTAATTCTGGAATTATTTTATTTTTTGAATAGTTAGATTACGTTTTAGGAAAAGAAAGAATGAAATAAAAATTCTAAATGCTTATTTATCAAATTAGTATTTATAACACTTATGAAGTGAAACATATAGACCTGTATATTTTGTATTTTTATTGTGGATTTTATTGTGGTATTTATATTTCATTAAACTCTAGGAAGTTTATGAGAGAAAATAAAACCTACATTCAAATAAAAGTAACGCTTCATTATCTTTTTAATAGTTGACTCGCTGATTAAATTGTTTTCACTGTCGAAATATCGTCAAAGTTTAGAAAGCTCTGTTGACGCCTAGTGGGGATGATTTGTTCGATCGGCAACTGACTTTTATGTTATATACGACTTCCTGCCACAGTACGCTGTATTCCGTTGTATTATTAGCACTTTCAGCATTATACCAGACATCGCAGGTAGAACTACTGCGCATTTACTACTACTACTGCTTATAGATATCACTTAATTTGATTTGTAAATATCTTATAATTTTAAAAGTTTTGATTATCCGGTATCAGTGCTAGTACACTCACATACAAGCCCACCGGGCTGGTCTAGTGGTTAACGTGACATCGCAAATCAGCTGATTTCGAAGTCGAGAGTTCTAAGGTTCAAATCCTAGTAAAGGCAGTTATGCAGCACTTTTATGCAGATTTGAATACTATATCGTGTGGGTACCAGTATTCTCCGGTGGTTGGGTTTCAATTAACCACACTTCTCAGGAGCGGTCGACCTGAGGATTGTACAAGACCACTTCATTCACATTCATACATATCTTCACTTCGTTTATTTAGTAAATATTTATTTAGTTAATACCTTTCTGTAGTTCCGGAGGCTAAAAAAGAAAAAGGAGTACACTACATACACACGACATAGTCTGTCTATCTGTATGATAATTTACGAGTTTGATATTTGCTTTGTTTTGGTTGAATTAAAATTTTTTCATATGCAATTTTTAAAATAAAGTCAGAAAAAGTACAGATTATTCAGACTTACGAACTTAAAATCGATTATCTCTTCCTGCTCTTGATTTGGTAGTTGTTCAAATTTGACATTAACTGCTTTTAAAACTATATTTTTAAAATACTGTTAACTGCTTTTAAAATACTGTCTTTTTACTTTCTCCAATTATAAATTTTTGGTAAAGAAGCTATTATAAAATCAGGATATTTTCACTATCAGTATAATTTATTTTTAGTAAAATATAGTTAACAAACTTCATCTTTAATGCCGTATATTATTTTTCATTATTTTTTTTTTATTAGTACTGAAATATGAAATATGTTATTGAAAATTTAGTAAATTAAATATTTAACTTATCAGTATGTATAACGTGAATCTAAAGTTTATACGGACGGCTATAAAAACGTTAATTCTGTTGGTTGGCAATAGAACATACATGACTGGTCTTCCCAGCATCCTAAGTATTTTCGTTGCGGAGCTGTATACTGTTAATAAGGACTTCAATATTATTAGTCAACATTTCGACACGTACTTATTTGTTCAGATTCTATCGCCTGTAATTGCCTTACAGATGAAGTGTTGTATCCACCAGACACCCTGTTGTCTGTGAGATTCAATGTTATTTCTCAAATGACTCAACGTAACACAATCGTGAGCTTCTGCTGAATCCCCAGCCATATCGGAATTTTAGGCAATGAGCCCTGTTTTAGTACGATAAAAAAGGCTTGTTTGCATTCTCCTTTCACTAATATTGTCGTTTCTGATGATCTTTTCTGTTTTCTGAAGAGGGTGATCTGTGTTGAGTGGCTAAGTGAAGGAATGCTATCGTCAACAATAAACTTCGTCTTGTTAAAAATATTGTATCGATGTGTAGCTCCTCATGTAGGAATAACTCTCGAGAGGAGGTTATTTGCCGTTTGTGTGTAGGGCGTACTAGGCTTACTAATTGATATTTCATGATTGAGACTTCTGTTTGCTATGACTGCTAACTGACTAATTGTACACTCCATCTTCGTGGAATGTGTCCGTTATGCGTCATTGCGTCGAAAGTCAACGAATATTTTAAGATTTCTTAGGGCCGTCCGTTTATATTCAAATGTTTGAGTTTTCTCTAGTACGTTTAATCTCTTTTTGACATTTGATGTATGGCAGATAGTAATTTTATTATTTTAATTTACATTATTAATGTATTTTACTTCATTGCGGTTTTATTTCTTTTTTTATATAGCCGTAGGCGTTTTCCAATTATTCTTTGTTTTTATTATATTATTAGATTTTAGTTTTCAGTTTTTAATATTTATTTATTTATTACATAAATCTTGTGTGCGGGCGCTGATGATGGTAATTCGTTGTGCGCTGAAAAAAAATAAAAAACTTAAATCAGAAATCCGGATTGGCAACCATAAATTAATTTTTTATATAAAAAAAAATCCTGTCAAACATCTGACGGTATCATAATTACTATTATGGCAAAAGATTTCATTATATTTTCAAAATTTGAATAGCGTAGAAAATTAAATTCTGATTCCCAATCGTAAATCAAAGAGATTATCTATTTTCATTTTTTAATTCTTTTATAAAAAGGTTTACTTCTGATAACCGTGAATTATATTACTTAGTAGTTGATAAAAGTATATAAATACAATAGTTCATTGAGGATATATTTTAAAACAATAGTTTTTTATATTTGTTATATATTACTCTGTATTTTCCCTGAAAATTATAAGTTATTATAGTTAAAAATTTGTTACACTTCTTATATAAATTATTTTCGTAGCATGTACATATGTTATGAAGCGAAAAGAGTTCATGACTATTCGTCTTTCGTCTTTATTATTACGTATGTCGGGTTATAGATGAGAAAGGAAAATTATTCGATTTAATAAGATGAGAATAGCTGTTGTTTTTTTTTTCTTTTTTTATCCAGTTTCATTTGTTTTTACAACAAGAACGTTTGAAGTCAAACGCGGATGGACTTAACGTTGAGAAAACAAAATGTAATGACTAAACCATTCCCCACCTCTTTACCCCTTTTTTTTCTATATCCTTCTAACCCTTACTCTTCGCGTCATATCGCAAAATAAGAACGGCTTCCATTCAAATACGGTAGTATTAAATATATTTTCTTTCTTTGCAGAATACATAGAGTGGATAGAGTAAAAGCCCTCGCAGTACAAAAAAAAAAAAAATAAAAAAATAAAACTACTTTATCTTCCTCCTTTTCGAAAAAGAACATTTATAATGCTGTTTCTTCTTACCGCCTTAGGCAGTACCATGAAATAAATTGCAGAAACTTCTTTCCTGCAAGTTCTTCTTGATGAGTCCTTTTTAAAGGGTGAATATTATTACATATCGTTTGGAAAATTATTTATATCTCAACTGATCTTCACTTTTTTATTTTTATTTCGCATTATCTCTGTTTTTTCAACCGTTTTTTTTTTTCGCGATTTTAATCGTCCTCTTTCATACTTCAAGAAAATTCTTGATATTAGGAAAGCGTTTTCGTGTTTAATTATATGAACATGAAAAATCTATTAAATTTTTAAAATGGTATCTTTTATGAATTAAAATAATACTTCTTAAGAAAATATTTTTGTTATACTCTAAATACTGTTAAATGGTATATCCTTCTTTATAATTCGTTCCGTATTTCCTCCAAAGCTTTCACAACACGTATCGCATTAACTGCTTCTAAAATTAAACATCCTTGAAAAAATAGTTGTAGCAATATTAAATACGTAATTATCTTTTACATCACTTGAGAATGGTTTATTGTAAAAACGATTAGAGATTCATTATTATTGTTTTTTTTTTTTGTTTTTTTTTACAAAAAAAGAAATTATAATAGTAATTCTAATTTTAAGTTTGTTTTTTTAATACACATTTTAATAATAAAAGGAAACATTTCATCTGGAAATAAAATTACATCCTTTAGTTTAACACTAACAGAGCATTCATTGGCAAATGGTAATCTTTAAGTGTTCAGCATAAGAATCGGCTTTATAACTAATGTTTTAAAAAGGATGCAACTCCTTTGTTTTACGACGTGAATATATTGTAAAATATTAATGTTCATAAAATACTTAGACAAAAATATTCAAATTGCCTTTAATAACTTTAAAAAATAAATGTTCAAAATGATTTCCCGTGATCCCGATGCAGGTTTTTTTTTACATGTTTCATAACATTTGTAGCCACTTTTTACAATATTTGCTCGGTAATATTTGAAATCTATTTTGAATGTTAGCCTTCAATTCGTGCACTATATGAGGATTGTTCTTAAAAACTACACTTTTTAAATTGCTCCAAAGGAAAGAGTCTGCTGGTATAAGATCTGGAAATCTTAGACGCCACAACCCTTTTGATATCAAACGATGGCCAAAAAATGACCGTAACTTATTTGGAATTTCATTAGCGATATGACACGTTCCGTTATCATGCTGGAACAAACATTCTCGTTCGTGTAAATCTAACATTCCAATAAACTGTTCGATTAAGTTTTGATAATCTACACCATCTTTTATTTCATTAACAATAAAGGCCATGTTGCACAGAGGTCGGGAGATCGCACACCAAACACCAATTTTACGTACGTGTAATGATCGTTCATGAAACGCGTGAGGATTTTCAGCGCTCTATATTCGACAGTTTTGGCTGTTAATGTAACCATCCGAGTAAAATCGAGCCTTGTCACTGAAATAAACAGCCAAAATTTCAATACCGTAGTGGTCAGCAAGAGAAAAAAACCGACGACAAAACTGTAAACTTTTACTGTGATCTATTTCTTTTAATTTTTGAACGACACCGTTGCGATAAGCATGCGATTGCGAGTTTTTAGTGCCGTGAAAACTGTAGATAGGGAAAACCTAACCTATGAAGATAACCTTTAGAGCGATCTTCTAAGTCAAACGAGTTCTTTCACTTTTTCCAGAACTTATACTGTTAATAGTGACTGTTTCCGATCATGTACACTCCCAGTCTCATGAAATGTCGACTTAGGAGCCGCATAATTGGGAAATTTTATTCGAAACTCCTCTGTCATTCGTTCGAAGATTTATACATGCAATAAGTCTCAATAATAAACGCAGGTTCGTCCTTAGAAAACGACGTAGTTAACACAATAGACACGAAATTATATACTGCTGTAGCGCTAGTGAATAAGAAGGACATTTGAACTGTTACAAGCTACTAAGCTTGAGTACAGTGTTGCTAACTGACGTAGGGGAAAACTGTTAACACCTCACTAATAAGAAAACACTCAATCCGGGTCGGGGGGGGGATTGAGAATAGGGGGTTCTCATTCCCTTTGTGTGTGTGTGTTTCTTTTTTCATGGATTTTAGGTTTGAAATTGTATTTACAACGCCTAATATGATTTTTTTTTCTCGAAATTTTCAATTTTTTTAAAAAATTTAAATTTCATTTAAAAATATCTTATGCAAACTTCATAACTAAGTATAGGTGTCTTGATCACATTTTGTATTTGGTTAGAACCGTATTTTCATTTAATTTTTTAAAAATTTTTTAGAAATATGTTAAGAAATCGATACTGTTATTCGAAGTGTTCTTCCAATATTTTTAAATATTGTTATTATTTTATTACCTGTAGTTTAATATAGAATAATATTTTTCGCATTCCGAAGTTTAAATTAGTGAAACGAAACGTTTATTCTTAGCAACCGATAAATCAAATACTACGATTCATTCTCCGAGAAGAGGGATGACAGACCTTTTTTCGTTAGGAGTTGCAATAAATCATTGGAGTTTGACTTTCAGTATTCCCTTGTTGACAATGATGTGACAACCTGACAAATTGGAAAAACAAACGCTGTAATTGAACGCACTTGCATTATTTTGTGGTTCGATTCTTTTCTATTCTGTTAGTTTGTAAAAAAAAAAAAAAATAGGAACACACATACCAGTTTTAATTTTATTGATGACATGATGATTTTTTTTTTCTTCTTCTTTGGACATATGATTTAATTTATTCTATTATAAAAAATTAAAGTTATAAAACAACTAATCCAAGTTTAAATAATTGATTAATTGTATTTAAATCGGATATAGCTGCCCGATTTCTTGCTTATTTGTTTTCATTCAAGAGTCACTATCTAACATAACCTTAAATCAGAATTGAATATTCCGATTCGTGTTAAATTTTAAACCAGTTTAATAACCATAAATTTAATTAAAAATTTCTTTTATTATATCGCAAGTTATGTTTGCAACTTTAATATGAATAAGTTAACGCTGATTATAAAATACTTGTTAAATAATTTTTGGTAATTTTTAATAGGACATATTTAAAAAAAAAAAATATATTTGTTAATATTTCCCAATTTTGTTTTATTTTGCGCTCTTTTATTGTAGTTACTATAACTATTGTAAATGTTTTAACTTAATGTACATTGAAAATTAAGGTAACATAATTATTATTATTTTTAAAAGAGCCAAATTATTTATAAATTTTTTGAAATATTATATTTTTATTGACAAAACTAACAAGTTGGAGTTAAGGAGTAATTTTAGCTGGAGAAGTCAAGATAAACTTGTACTGATAAGCAAAGTTCTCTTTAATTTTTTTTTCATAGTTGGGAGCTCAAAAATTAATTGCGGCCAAAAATAATTATTCAAAAATCAAATTTGTGTGTTTTATTATCACTACATACATATGTGTTACTTATATAATGCATTCATATATGTTTACGTATTTAAACTAAAACAATTAACTAGGTAACTTATTTTATTTTAGATTAACGTTTTTCTTAACTTTTTATACTTTTATTTCTTTATTTCATATAAATCCATTCTTTGTAAACTTTATTTGTATTTACTTCTTGACCGTTGACTAAATTTAATTCTCATAAGGGCACCCAAAGTGTTAATTTTCGATTCTGTTTCGGTATTTTATTTTTATGGAATTCATAAAAGAAATTCCACGCTCGCAGTCTGCGCTGGTTGCTTGAAGAGTTCTCATAATGTTATGTAGAAGGGAATGGTTAGAAAATTCAGGGTTAGTTTGGACCAATGTTAATGTATCGATAATCTTAAACAATCCTAATTTAGTTTTCTCAAGGATTGTAAATTTTAATTTTGAATATTCCTTTCATATTTCATGTATTTTTTATTTGCCATTAATTCTAAATATTTTTTGAAAAGCTGAATTATTATTTTACTTTCAGAAACCAAAGTTATTTTCCGAATTTATAATAATTTTATCATTATTTGCTTTTAAGTTTTCATCTGGAAATCTGCTCTCTGGTAAGTGCAAATATAGATGTTTAATAAATCGAGTGATAATTTTCGATCAAATAATAACAATAATCGTTCAATATAGTTTTGACGTTCCGATAATATTTTTCATACAGTGTCACTCCAAAAGATTTTGTGTCCCATATATTTGGGTTTTAGTCTGTTAATTTTAAATGTTACTTATTGATGAGCATTAATAATTGTTAGATCATTTTTTTTGTAGATATTTGCACAAGGAAGTAAGCTCGTCCATATACATCTTTCAGAACAAATATTGCTACCCGATATTGTGAATTAGAATTCTTTCGCAATACTTACTTTTGGGCTCATTGAATTCTGTTATTTGACTTTCGCAATACTCAATTAATGTATCGTAATTTTTTACTGAAGCACTAATTGCGAAATACCTGGATAACTATCTAACCTCATTTAACAGTTTTAAATGTTATAACATCATGCTCTGACACTTGAGCTTATTCTTAAAAATTTTTCTTTTTGGTGATGGATTGATGAAACATTGTGTGCACACAATAAATAAAATTTTCTATATCCTGCATAATAGTTACATTTTTTTATGCATTCTCTAATCTTAAATCTTCCGTAAGAGAGTCACGTTGTATGCTGATCCGTAATTTCAACTAAACTTATCGTTGCGTGCAATAGCTATTTTTATTTGCAATAGCCTATTGTAGAAAATGCGTGGGGAATAAATTTCTCTGTGCAATTTATTGTAGTACCTCAAATCAATCCGCAACCGAGCATCCGCGCAGCTTAAGAGAGAACTATGTTGACAAGATTAAAAAATAATTATAACCTAATGACTGAAAAATTACGATTAGTTTTAAAAATACCTACGGTCATTTAAAATAAACATCGACAAAATAGTTAACCTGGATTTACACATTTAGTTCTGTTAGCGAACTGTACTGCTACCGTGTCTTGACTGTTTCAAATGAAAAATGATGTAACCCATTTGAAATCCTTAGATAGGCTGTTTTCATTTTACACATATAGGGCTGTACGCATACCGTGCTCAGACCGTAGGCTCTTCGACCGCTTTGAAGAGGATTCATCAAGGTTATGACAGACGTCAGTCCGACAATTAATAATTCTTCATGTAAGGTCTGTAAAATTTCCGTTAATCTTTGCTTACAAGAGGGTCTCTTCGTATTGAATTAACTTACTATAGAACCTTTTTTGGTCCTTCAAAATAAATTTTCTACGAACTTCTATGGTACCACAGCCACTGACATTCGGAATGGAAGTAGGTCAGATTCGGAGTCGTCAAATGAAAATTCAAAGTTGTATTCCTGAAAGAAATTATGCTGAACAAAAGTAGTGAGCGTACCTTTTTTCCGCATTTCAAGCTTCAATCTGAAAATGCTCGTATAATACTCAGAATCTTTGCATGATTTGGTTGTTCAAAAGCATATTTTGAGATACGCCGAGGTCTTGATAGAATATGTTTTGATTTTCATTATTCTACCAAGAAACTTTAGTGTAGGGTCTAAGTAAATATTTCTTAAGAGGGAAACTTTCGTCTCATACACAAAAGGCAATGGATTTGGAGCTGCAGGTAGTGTTTTTGTAGGACGTATATGCTCGTCCCTTGTTCCAGATGCTGAACTCGATTCGAGACCTTCTCAAAATACCGCCATCACTAGATTAACATACATCCATGACTACAAACTTGTAATTTGCATCAACTATAAACAAAAACACAATTGAAAATGAACGAAGGTTCATTTTCAATTGGTTCTTTCTTTGGTAATGACCTTCTTTTTCGAAGGTTCTTTCTTTGGTAATGACCAACAATACTTAAATTCTTCTGCAATTTTTGGTATAAATTATGGTGAACCAAGTAGTTTTTCTCTTTTTTTTCCGTTGTTCTTCTTGTATGAACTCATATAAGCAGCAGCCAATAATTACGACCTCTTCGTCTCAATCCATGACACTGAGAGACGTACTAATGAGCTAAAAGAAAATCAAAATTGAACGAACATGTCCAAAGTATTTCAACAACAGTAATCGAATTTTGGTACGAGCACTGTACATATATGTAAATTGAGACGGTAGAAGACGGTCGTAAATAGTTACGACACGGTAGCGATACACTACGTGCCAGTTCTGCATGTTTAAATTCACCTTTAGTGTGAATATTAATGTGTATACATCAGCATTTATGACGTTTTAATGTCCGTTTACCAGTAATAAATTTAGTGGGTCCTTTAAAAGGGAAATATCTTATTTTTTATTCGGAAGAACGGAGGGGTTTGAACCTAATGGATTCTTCTTTATAGTCCTTCAATTATCTGTATTTATTTTTTGTAAAATCAAAATGTATCGTCTTAGTTCATATAAACTTTTATAGTAATTTCTATTTATGTCCATAAAATTTAAAAATATATATATATATATCATTTATTTATTTATTTTTTATTAACTTTCCACGAACCGAGAAATTCGAGAAACATGTAAGTAACATTTTCCAGTTTGTTACAATATTGGTAAAGAAATTCCAGTTCTTTCTTTAAAATGAAATGCACTTTCCTTAATTATAAAGTGCGTTTAAATGTTTTACGGTTTTTGTTTCTAATTATTTTACATCTTTCAGTTATTATTTATCATCTTATGTATTTCTGAAAACTTGTGACCGATAATCTAAATAGTGCCCTTTTTTTATTTGACGGGACTTGTACGGTTTTAGTATTTTGTTGGAATCGGTGGGGGTCCATTTCCTTAATGCAACCCATGCGGGACCATAATTCAGAATATACTGCGTAATTGCCTATTAATAATATAAGTTCGATGGGATTTTCATATCTTTATTACTATTAATTTATTAAATGATATTATAAGATTTTACGACTAAAAGATAAGATGATTTGCTGTATAATGTAAGACTAAAAAAAAAATGAAGTAGAATGTGCAAATTTCTCGGTTCTTATAATTCAATTTTTTTCGTACGATATTTAAATACTGTGATTTTTAATTCATTATTCTAATTTCAAATTTTTGAGATTTATATTTAAATTTTTAGATTTTTAAGTCATTACTTTATAATGTACTATTTTATGAATACTTTTTGTAAATCGTATGTTTTAAAGGAAGTAAATTAGAAACTGTTAATTGACAATTAGCTAAGTCTAAAGTTTACCTCAATAATTTATAGATTTATTATATCTATGCGCGCGCGCAGGCACGCACGCACGCAACAACGTAAAGGTTTCATTTAATTTAATGTTTACATCATGACGACCTACGCAAATTGGTTAAACATGCGTACTGTTGTCGGTTTCCCATCTGGTGGTATAACTATTGCTGGCGACAAAAGTAAACAGTTTGGTTGTTAACTTGAAAGGTTGAATATCATTACCATATTTTGAGGAATTTAATTTTTTTTCTGTTCTTTTTTATTTTTTTTATTTGATGTGAATTTGTAATAAAATTCGTTGTTATTCAGTTACAGTAACAATAGTTACAGTAGTTGTACATTTTAAATTCTTCCTCACGTACAAATATTATAATGTACACCATACTAATATAAAAATTCTAAGAAAACTGAAAACACCTTACGGAAAATTTTGTACAAAAATTAAGTTTTTGTAACAAAAAATATCCTTTCTTTGTTGTCATGTTCGTTTCTACATTTAATATTTATAATTATTACTGAGAATTTTTGATATATTCTTATCATTTTGAATTTAATAAGGTTAGTGACCTCCTTTTCTTTGAATTTTTTCGTATTTTATTTATAGATGAAACGTTTTTTGTTACATAAATTACAACGGGTTCTACCCAGTTCACATCCGTTTGAAAATAATTATGTTAAAGTTATCAGATTGTTATTAATCACTCTAATTATCGTCTATTTCAAAATGAATTTCCTGGTTTTAAATTTATGTAATATCTGTGAAGTTTTACTTAGGTTGATTGATTAATTATACGTGAAATGAAAGAGAAATTCAAACAGTTTTCATTATGCGCAAGCTCTAAAGACTAGAAATTTTTGTGTACGTGCTAGCTTTTCAATGAAATGATGCACTGTGAGGATGAAGACTTTATCGTGTCGTATTCAGTTACGAATCAACATTTCATGTTAAAGGAATAAACACTCATAATATGCGTATCTAGTAATTAGAAAATCCTCATGAGATATTGCAGTGTGAACGAGACTCCGCAAAACTGGATTTTTTTTATACTGTATCCCGAGCAAGTGTGTATGAAATCGAACTACCTTGATGTGCAACAGCTATAGCTCTTTCCTCAACTGCAATACGAACCACAGAAGCAACAAGATGGTTCGCCTCCTTATTGCCATAACGCTGTACGTGATCGGTTGAGTGAAATTCTCCCCGATCGATGTATTGGTCGTCGGGGACCAGTTGACAGGGCTTGTTTGCCGTGGCCTCCATGTTCGTCCGTTCTGATCCCGTGCTATTTTTTTCTTGGAGGTTTATGAAGGATACGTTTTGACAGAGTTTGTATTAATGTACTTTTTGCACAAAATAATATTTCTACCTACCAACAATTTTTAATATAAATATCCGAGCGCTTTTAGAGTTATTTTTCCATCATCAGAGAATATTTGAAGTTATTAATGTAATATTCATATGCATAAATTTTTTACGTATAAATATAACTAAATTAAATTAAAATTGTTAAGTTTATAATAGTCCGATCGTCAATTAATAAAATAAGTTTTACCTCAATAAATATGTAGTCATATTTCCGTATGATTTTTACGACTATTAGTATAAGCCGATCGTCTACTATGAACTTAATAATTTTAATTCAATTTAACTATATTTACACATAAAACATTTATGTATATGAATATTAAATTATGATAACTTCAAATAATCCCTGATGATGGAGAAGTGACTCCGAAAGCGCTTGGATATTTATATTAAAAATTTTTGGTAACTGGAAATATTATTTTATACAAAAAAGGATTAAGTGTGTGTGTGCCACCATTATAGGCTGATCTACCCGACCTGGGACACAAGATTGACGTAGTTGTTCATCAATTCATCCAGACTTACTGATTAAAGTACGAGATCAACTCTCCCGTCGGTTGGATGTGTGCCGTATGACGAATGGTACTCACATTGAGTACTTACTGGAAAAACTGTTTGAGTTACTCTTTCACTTTATGTATTATGTATCAGTGTAAGTAAAACTTAATAAATTTTACGTAAATTTAAAACTGTGTTATTCTTTTGAAACCTTCTAATACTTAATAAAAGGCAAAGGTATCTGAATTTGTATGTAAATCAGCATTATCTTCCTGTCACTTTTTTCCTTTCATACTTAAAACCTTTTCATTTTATTGACATCAAGGGTTCTTTCACAGTTGCAGTTAAAAACAAATATTATATAATATTATATTATATTTTGAAAACCGAATCTAAACAATCTTAGTAGTTAATAGTATAAATTTTATTTATGGTTTACTCTGTTTTTCAACAACAGAAGATAAATTTCTGAATATTACGAGCCTTAATAATAACGGTTGCCGCTAATATAAGTTGAGATACAAAAACCTTTTTGAAAATTGCATATGACTTTTATAGACATATCAAGCATCCAATGTCAAGCTTATTAGAAAAAGGGGATGTGATATGGTTTTCCGTTGCCTTCTACATAGATCCGAATCAATCTTTTAATCCCAACAAAATGCAGATGATTACTACTGTAAATAACATTATTATTTTCATTACAGGAACTAATTGTACAATTATAATAAACATATTTGCATTCAGATACAGTAATTTTAGCTGGTTCTGTTTCTACCACATATGGCTTTTTATGAAGCTTCATATCCGTAAGAAAAAATAAAACATTGTTAAACGATCTAAGGAGAAAAACATATAAACGTTTTAGGATTTATTACTTTTTATGTCAAAATTGGTGTCGGCCTACATCACAATTAAATTTAGAGTTAAGGAGCGTGTTTATTCCTCTTATATATTAATAAAACCGATTCAAATAAATGTTTAACATTTATGGGTTGACTATGTGATTTATTTTCTTTAGTTTTATTTTTGTAATAAAATAAAGTTCTTCATTTTTCATAAAAATATAAAATCATTGTTTGAAGATTTTCTCCCTTTAATTGATATTACTTCATCCGTTACTTTTAAAATAAAATTTTAGAATAGTTGTTTGTATTTGAATTATATTTTTCAGTATTTTAAGCGTTAAAAATGGCGTAGTATATTTTTAATTAAACAAATTTCTGTTTTTCTAATTAAATTTTCCGTTCAAATTAAACGGAGAATTTTTAAAATAATTAAATTTTTCTTTAAAAATTTTTATCTGTATTTTAAAATAAATTTCATTACCGTATCGCTGCTAAAATTATTGATCTACTTTTTATTAAAATAATAATAATAGTCTTTATTTACAAAATAGTTTGTATTGCTTGGTTTTTTTTTTTATCCGGACCCGTCAACTAAGATTTTAGATAAAACATTTTATTTAGTAACCATATGCATTATCAACTATTTAACTGTATAAACAATTAATCCACTATTATTTGTGATTTTTTTATTTATTCTATATATAGTCAAAAAGATTTGGATAAAAATAACGTTGGTAAAATCATGGAAAATGAATTCTCGTACTTCAATGGGAATACGAGACTGTATTCAGTGTGCATTTTAACAGAAATTTTACTATATTCACTGACTGTAAAAAGAATTAACTCTGATCGTACGGTTTTTTCTTATCTGAATTTGTATGTAAATCAGCATTATCTTCCTGTCACTTTTTTCCTTTCATACTTAAAACCTTTTCATTTTATTGACATCAAGGGTTCTTTCACAGTTGTAGTTAGAAACAAAAAAAAATATGTGTGTGTTAACGAAATCAGAGGTAGGTGATCGAACAACTATTCTAATATTTACTATCACAATATCTAATGGATCAATGTAGAAATTATTTTTTTACTATCTTTATATTTTTAATGAATAATTTTGCATTCGACAATTCTTAACTATGCCGGCCTCCGTGGCCGAGTGGTAGCGTCTCGATCTTTCATTCCGGAGGTCCCGGGTTCGAATCCCGGTCAGGCATG
>JAAAKQ030496905.1:0-20818 GCA_010016005.3 Zanna intricata | reverse complement strand
TAATTATTACAAATGAAAATTTAGACTGATTTACAAAATTAAAGAAAAATTATTGTCTCGGGTCATATTGACCCGAACACTACATGTGTATAGTAAATGGGAACAGAACAGCAGGGTTATATGATTAATGGATGGCAATAAAAAAATAACAAATTATGCGATTTTGCAGGAAAAATATATTACTATTATAAAATGTTTCGTGTTTTTAATCAATCATTTTGAATAAAAACCATTAAAAACTTACGGTTGGTTAGTGTTCTGATTAAAAATATTTTAAATTTACTTGCACGGTTCGTTATTATCATTGGGTTTCCCTTCTGTAAATTAGTTGGGTACATAATAGCACCATTCTTTACCTTATCGTCTAATCTTCCCCTATTGATTTTCCCTTCTTTTGGTGTCTTAATTATAGTCTTAAATACCCTTTATTGGTTTATTGTATCTTCAGTTAAATTACCTTTTCTCGATAAATTTGTCACTACTGTATCTTCATTGTTACGTTAATAAAAATTGATTTTCATTAAGTATTTATCTTTTTCAGTTTTCCCAACAAGTAAAATGACATTTTACGTTATATTTAGAATTTTAATTGTTTTAACTTGATTTTTTATCACGTCTATCTAAAGTTTCGACTTACAGAAAAAAAATGGTTTAAGTAATTCTCTATGATTGATTTATTTAACATTTTTCAATGTTACACTCATGTATTTTTTTTTTTTTACTTTCTTGAATTTGTAATCTCAAAAAAATTTCTATCTTCATTTTGAACATCCCTGAATCCATTTTCACTAGTATTTCGTGACTTCTGTACGTATGAATCTCGCATAACTCAAAAACGATTAGTCGTAGGATGGTAAAATTTTGAATTTAGGACTGTTGTATCATCTAATTAAGCACCTCCCATTTTAATTGTAATCAACTAAACCAAAAGTGTCCAAAAAAAGTCCAAATCCAAACAAATTTGGATTTTGGATCTTTTCTTAACTGCAGTAATATATCCTCATAGAGAGCTTTTCAACGTTTTGTCGTGAGCGTTACTTATTTTCATTGGTTCCAGAGTTTTAATCAAATAAAATTTTATTTAATGAAATATTTTGATCTAACAACAGAAGGTACTTCAGTTTTAATCAAACTTCATTCCCTTTTTTAAAATTATTTTTTTATTTTAAATGTATTTATTTATTAATAATTATTTACTCCTGGTTGTAAAATTTTTTTTACAATAAATATTAATTCAACAATTAAAAAATTTTGAAAAAATTCAGAAGTTATTAGTGAAATATAATTTTGTAAACTTTTAAAATGTATATATGTAATTTTATAGGCATTATTACATATATGTATATGTAATAGGTTTGGGAAAAATCTGATAATTTAATATTTAATTAAAGATTATATTTTAGAATCCTATTATTTTTTGATTTTCATGCATGGAAGTAATGTTTCGTCTATTTAAGATTTTTTCTATCTTAAGATTTAAATAAGATAACTAGCTATAGCATATCCCCTATTACTACATTGTAATGAATTTATTTTTATTTTTTATTATTATTCTTTAATTAACGTTTTTTACTCTTTTTATAAATATAATAATTATTATTATCATTAGCAATGAGGTAGAGGAGAAAGTACAAAAAGGAAAATGCATAGAAGGAGAAATTATGTTTATGTGAATAAGATAAAGGAGATGAAGTTTATTTTTTAACAAGTAAAACTAATTAATGTGACGTAACAATTTTTAAGAAGAATATTATGTTCTTGAGAAATAGAAAACAATATGTACTGAGAAAGTCCTTATTTCGAACATCCAAACTGATAATGAAAAATCTTTAACTAAAGAAACTCTATTTAAAACAGAGGAAGACGGGAAATAGAACCGAAAAATAGGGTATCGCATCACATTGTTCAGCAGAAGAGCACCAAGGGGTTTTCAAATCATTTTGAATTTAACGAAAAATTATATAGATAATTTTTTTTATATAATCTATATAGATAGATTATGAACATTAATTTTCTTGAAGAATAATTTTATTTCGTGCATAGAGTCAAAAAAATCACTGAGGCACTCATATTTAATGATGCCTATATAATTACATAATTTTCAGTAAATTTTATAACAATGATATCTTGTTCTGATAATTTTTAGCGATTTTTGCAGTAGTAGCATATTCTTCATTAATTTTTAATTACGTTCGGTTGAAAAAGTCAGAAATATTTTTTGCATTAATTCATATGGCTCCAAATAATTTTGGAGCCATATGAATTTACTTAAACGCTTTTGAGAAACTGAGTGATTGTTGATTCAAGACTATTTTATTTTAATCATCGAGGAATTGAATTATTAGTTGGTTCGTGTCGAACTAAAATCTTTCTTTTTATATTATTTATATTATCGTTAGTCTTAAAACGTTTGAAATGCATATTTAATTTCATTATAAATTTTAATAATAATTATTAAATTAAATAAAAAAAGCTGACAACACGTTTTTGGACTTTCTTGCCACGCGGCGTTTTTCAGATGCAAGGCATACACAACATAATTTAAAATATTTATTATTTTATTTAAATATAATATTTTTTGTTTATTTAATCCAATCATTATCACTAAAGGGCGCGAGCATACCGTATTTCATTCACACGGGTTTGACGGTACTAGCGGGCACTTTAAATACAGTTTTCACTTTAAATATTATTCATTTATTAAATCTTACCGCTTATCTGTGACTTACAGTACAGCTGGTGCTGAGGGTCAAGCAGAAATTAAAGACGATTCCAGCTGTACGGTAGTGCTGCACTAGCGATCCTTGCGATGAGAAGGGGTACTAATGAACGCTCTACCCACTTAGCAACTAGTTTATTTAGAGCATTATAGAGAATTTTTGGGATATGGTGTGATTTTCCAAAAATGCTTTTTTTTTTAAGTTTTAACAAATATGCCTCAGAAAAATAAGACCTTAATTAGGCGAATCTCGAGATATTGAGGGTGACTTTGCTATTGGGCGGGCAGTTACATTTATACAGATTTGAATCGTGGAACCGGCGTTCTTTGGTGGTTGGGTTTTCAATTAATCACAAATCTTATAAATGAGAAAATGAGACTGTATAAGACTACATTTCATTTACACTCATACTTATCATCCTCTAAGTAATTCTTTACGGTGGTTCCGGAGGCTAAACAGAAAAAGAAACAAATGTTAAATAAAAGGATCTTATAAGGTGATATAAGCTGATTTAGAGGCAAACACCCAGAACACACACAAGTACATACTAAGATCCGTAAAATTTTCGTACGGTGTTTTGGTTTTTGGGTTCCTTAGGTGTCGAAACAGTGCCAGCCTCCGTGGCGGAGTGGTAGCGTTTCGGCCTTTCATCCGGAGGTTCCGGGTTTGAATCCTGGTCAGGAATGGCATTTTTCACACCCGCTACAATTCATTCATCTCATCCCTCTGAAGATATACTTAATTGTGGTTTCGGAGGTTAAACAAAAAAAAAAAAAAGTATCGAAATGGTGAAAATTGCATATGCCCAAATTGGACCGATTAGCACAGGTTATAGGCAGATAGGCTATACCTGCTACAGTAATAGGCAGAAAAGTAAAAATTTAATTAAGTTGTAGACACACCTTAATATATTTTGTTTCTAGTGTCAAAACAGATAAGTACAATATATTTCACGATAGAAATGTTCTTATTTCAAGTGTTATACCTTATTAGAAAATAAACAAGTTTTATACCAGATTAACGCTTGTTTTTTTGTTCACACATCTATTGAAAAAAATATATATAAACCGGAAAACTATACACAAAAATCGTCAATTTTTATCGCTTTTATCCCTGCAACAAATTTAGTATTCCATGATTTCCTTAACAAAATTACATTAAAAAAAAATTGGAATACATTTTTTTGTGTTATCTGATATGTTATTAACAGTTATTCTGATGTCTCCGATAAACGGTTTTAATGTGTTAAAAAATAGATTTCTATCTCGATCCTCACTAGAGACAATTGGTTTCTTTTAATTGAAATAAATTTTTAAAAATACTGTTTTGATAAATATATAATTTCACAATCTCATATCTCACAGGGGATGACTGAAGAGTTAAGAAATAAATGAAAATTTGTTTTTTTTTTTTAAACTGGTAGAAATATTGGCCGTTCGTTACGTACATATTGATGTCAGTTCATAGAGCTGCACAATACAAAACGGTAAGTGTACGTTCTTCTGTACTATCCACTATTATGCTTACGAACAATCTTTACGCTATTGAACAGATAATTCAATTATACTAATTACTACTGGACTAAGTTGTTTTCTGTAATAGCTTCATTTATACGACTTCTTTCATATACAATTTTGGAAATTAAACTTAATAATTACTTGTAATTTATTTATTTTATAGAAAACATCTTTTTTTCAATTTTGAAATTTTATTTTGAAGTAACAACTGTTTTTTATATCTTAATAACATGTTAAATAATTCCTTGTTTTAATTATCCGATTTTAACAAGTATGCAAATTCTTATCTCTTGATATTTGGTACTGTCTAGAACTACACAAAATGATCATAATTTTATGGCTTCTGAGGGATTATTATTTACATAAATTGTTTTCCTTTTATTATCGTTGTTAAATAATTCTGTGGAATTTCATTTGAATTTCTAGTAGATCAATAAGATAAAAATTATACTACTGCAAAGAATTTAATTATGCAGTGCAAAACTTTATAAGAAATTTAATAATGATAAGAATAACATACGTTATAAAGCTTTTCAAATAAAGCAGTAATAAATAATTATTATCAAAGCATTGCCTGCCAAACTTATTCGAGGAGTTTATCATCGAAGTTTGAAAAGTTAAATCAAACACTTAGGGCGATATAATTGAAGAGGAGTCTTATTATTAAAACAACAGTGGGGAAAGGGTACGTAATTGTGTATAGTACGATGAAATGAGCTTTTTGTATTTAACTTCTTGGTATTGTGAACTAATTCCAAACATTTCAAGTTTCTACGGTCCATACAGCAGATCCGCCTCTAACCTGTTTCCTAACCAATTCAGATTTCACACGAATACAAACGTAGCATAACGTATCTCTTGAGAATATGTTTTTATATGAATATGTTTTCTTGTCATATACAAGAAATCAACGCCTCCACTCCTTCATCATCAGATGATTGCAACTAAAAATATCATTTTAAACATTTAGGATTAACATTGATAACGCTGCTGCTTATATTATGATGACTTTTATGATTTATTAAGAGATATAGAATGTTATTATTGTATTTATTAGTTCGGTATCTGGCTGAATAATCATTAAATGTCCAAAAATAATGCTTTTAGTTATAAAGGTAGGTGGAAAATCCGGGAAACAATATGTGTTTTTTTAGCAAATACACTTGCCAATGATCTTATTATAAGAGTAAATGGAGTAAATTCCAATAGACTGATACATTTTTAAATAAATAGAAATGAGACAGAATGGTGGATTGATACATGTAAGGATGTGTCACAAAAAAAAACATTTTTTTTTTTTTTTTTTTTTTTTTTTTTTTAGAAAATATATTTAGTTAATTAACTATTATTATTTTCATATATTTTTTTGAGACGTAGAATGTACTAAATCCAAATTGTAGCCTTATAGTAAATTGAAGAGTTTAACACATTTAGTAAATGATACTTCTTTAAATATGTTATTAAAAAAAAAAACACAATACGTATTTCTGAATGAAAATGTTTCTATCTCTAATCATAAATTGAAAAAATGTTTAGGGATGAAGTTTAGAAAACAACGTTCCGTACACTTACCGAAAGAATTAAGTTAGCTTTATTTAAATTGTAGAGTTATTGGGTACAATTACAAAACAGTGTGATTATATCTTAATAGAGTATTAATATAAAAGGAGAGTTCTACCTTTGACGATTTAAAAAAAGAATAGTAAAATCAGATGAAAGTTGTATTAAACTTCTCTCTTTTCATATGAAAAAAAAAATATTTTATAGAAATTGTCGTATAAATTTTTAAATGGCTTTTATGTTTTTATA
Organism: Zanna intricata; assembly: GCA_010016005.3. NCBI lineage: Eukaryota > Metazoa > Arthropoda > Insecta > Hemiptera > Fulgoridae > Zanna > Zanna intricata. Next base: position 14,772 of record JAAAKQ030496905.1, on the reverse strand, counting down.
GCCAAAGTAAGATATTTCTAAAAGGAATTACTCCACTACAAAAAATTGGGTTTCTACAATTCAACCTTTTTGTAATTAAACTTTAATATATATATATATATATACTTTACATTTTTAACAGACGTAACTTGTTTTTAATTTTTAAAATGGTTTACTTCTCATGTTAAAAAATGGATTCAAAAAAGTGAAGATTAGAACATAACTCAGATTTCAAAATTTAACTTGTTACAATCATCCATACAGGATGAAAGTAAATTATAATTCGTACTCTTAATCAAAGAATTCGTTATGAAAATTAGTACATACATTTTTTTCTAACGTGGAATTTATTGGAAGTTTATTTATTGAAAAGTTTCATTATTGTTACTGCTTTGAGGTAAACAATCGGAATCGTAAAACTGCAAAATAATAAATAATGTTTTCTAGGTAAGTCAATAAATCATAGTTTTAATTTCGCATTGTTCCTTTTTGTGTAATTTTAAAACTGTATATATTTTAACTTTTTCAACAGTTTAACTCTTTTAATAAATCTAAAAAAAGCATACTAAATTCAGATATTTTTATTAAATGTAATTCATAAATAATTAATAATACACTGTAATTTCCGGTCATAAATAATTTAGCACCTATAAGAACTGCATAAATATTTATATAGAATACTCTAATTTATATAAATATATAATATCACTAAAATTATATGTTATAAAAATTGTGATATATGTGTAAAATAATATAATAAATGTTATAATTTCTATATTTAATTATTTTTGTAACATATTATATAAAAGTAAAATATATTGATTAATATAACTAATTGAAATGCTTTTTATCAAACTCTAAAACGGTAATTGTAAAACGAGTTGGCACTATAAAATAACTTTTATTTTATAGTGATAATATTTTTGTCTGATATGTTATAACAAATATTTTTGTCCGTTATGTCAGACAAATCTCTGACAAAACAAAACTCTTCGATTGATTAAATTCACTATTGTCAGAAGCCGACTACATTGATTACACTATTTATAATAGAGTACTTTGAATCCTCCTAAAAGATCTTTTTTTTCCATCGTAGGAGGGAAAAGTTCTGGCAGCCACCTTCCGCTAGAACAGACGGCAATGTCGGGCTCATACCAACTAAAAGATCGTCCACTTGGCAACATGCGAAGACCGGACCCATTGCAGAGCATAACTCACTCAACGGTGGAGCTTCCAGGATCGCCAGCCAGAAGGAGTTGATGGGATGACAGAGTCCCATAAAGCTTAACAGGAAACGTTCATCCATGAATTGTTGTATGGTGCTTAGTACCCCAAATAAAAAGAGTGAAGTCACAACATGCGCGTAAAGTCTTCGCTTGGAAGCCCTGGTTCCATTAAAATTCGCGAGTAGGTGACTCAAAATGTAGACAACTCGTTTGGATTAGTTTGTAAGGAGATTCATGGGTATCTGGGAGTCATGTTTGTCCGTGAGGAGATTAGGCATCTGGTGTCGAAATACATATCCCGACTGAATTCGCTTACTAATAATCTTGTTTTGAACTTAATGTTCAGCGTTTGTATATCAGAAGGCTCCCCGTATTGGAACTGGATGACGGATATCGATGATTGAAATGATATTCTTTCTTGTATAGTTTTGGTTTACTGGAAGTCTGATGTGAGTACTCTGGCTTATCTTTTACCCCGTTCTGACTCTTGTTATTCTCTAACGCATGGTGTTCTACTTATCTGTGGTTTTCTTAATTTGAATGTTGAGTCTATTTTCCGTATTCTTCTCTCACGAACGTGACTAATGGGCCCTATAGATGTTAGAATTCTTTGATGAATAAATCAACCGGTAGTCGTGAGTTGTGAATCCTAGGAGTAAGGACGATGTGTATCTCGATTGACGATTGAGAATCTTTTACAGTTTATCATTATCCACTATAATGACTATTGACTAAAAAAAAAACATACATAGTCTATATATACACACATATATAGACATAGTATATACTATACTAGTACAGTAGTATAGTATATACTATACTGTGTGTATATTGACATAGTCTTAATGACTATGTTATTTACTACTTATATTAATTGTGTTATTCATTGAATGAACTCTTTTAACATTAGTATATGGAGCTTAATTTGTTATCAGTTATTTACGTGTTACCTGCGGTCATTTTTACTTCTTGTTTAATCTTGATGAACGTCTTTGAATTTGATTTACATATGATTCCTAGTGTATAATTTGATAGCACCTTACAGATTATTAAGCCTTTTATTTTGGATAATGAAAAGAACGGATTAAATTAAAAATTATAAACAATAATTCAGAATTTTAGAAAGAATCCTTGTATTTGTGGTTTATTTTTTGTCATTTTGGTGCAAATGATAATTAATTTTTATTCGAGATGAAAATTTTCAAATGTTTGTAATTTTATAGTTGCCATATTCATTCACTGTGCATAACAGTTTCATTAAACAAATAAAATCACAAATATGGGGTATTGTAATGAAATTATTTATAATTATATACAAATAAGTCTACTATCTAATTAAAAAAATTAGAGATTGAATGCTACTAAAACAATATTAGATATTTAAAAACAAAATGAGAAAGAATTTAGAAAAGAAGATAAGATGTTTGAGATAGCATTTATTAATTTTTATAAAATCTACTTGATGATATAATAACAACATTTTAAAGAAAACAAATAAATTCAAATGTATAATTTTTTTTTTTTGAATTTTATAAACTGATTTTCTGAAAAAATATAATTATTGAAATTATCATTAATTTTAATATAAAAATAAAAATGATTACCGTCTGTCAAATTAATCCTTCAGTGGAAGGCAATTATTATTATTATTATTTTTTTTTTTTTTTTGTTTTTTTCGGTTGGTGATACCTAAACACAATTTAAAAAAAGCAGTTTCAAGGATTATTTTATCATTATGTTTTATGATATTCAAATAAATCATTTGAATATCATATTTATATTTTTTTATTATAAAGTGATAAAAATTTGATTTCATGAAATTAACTTAATCTACGCAGGGAACGTTATATTATAATAACATTACTGCTACTTATGGAATAAAAACACTGAACCGGCTAAAATAGCTGGTGAAATGTTTTTGTTATTAAATAATGAAATTTCATTTTCAGATTTATTCATGCCTAAAGAATAAGCGATTATACTGTTTTTTTTTTTTTTTTTTTTCAATTTCTAGGACACATCTATAGTTGCTTGAACCAAAAAAATTTATAAGTATTTTGCAAAGCAGATTTACTTTTATATTTCCTTCCACTTTTTTTGTAGATTTGTAGAGTAATTCCAAAAATTGAACTGTGCTAAACTTCTTGTTTAACTCCGATCACTTTTTCTTTCTTTTCTGATTCTTAATATACTCAGGTTGTTTCATTCTAGGCCTCTCTTTTGATAAAATCTTTGCTTTTTTTTATACAAATATTTCCTCAGTTTAATTTTCTTACAAGTAAACTAACTAGCTTGAAATCAATTGGTTTAATTTATTTTGTGTTGAAATAACTTTTAATTTGAGCCGGTTCGTACAGTTTTGGATTCTGCCTTTTGCTGTTCTATGAACTTTTTTTTAAATATTTAGTAACAAGTAACTTGTACCAATGATTGGTTATCAGATCCATTGCAGTATGGCTGGGAGGTCCAAGCTTTTTTTTCATCATTAAGTAACCTAGGAGCAGCTGGAACCACCGTTAGGCATGTCATCAGCGGCTCCTCAGTGCCATGGTAGCAGATTAAACTACTACCCCTCCAAGCTTAGGTCCTTGGAAAAAGGACGTCGCATCGGGGAATCTCTGGCTTATCGAAACATTTGACCATCCGTTTGAGGAGTGCCAAAATGCCCCTACTCAGAGAAGCTATCCTTCTTGTCTCTACATTTAACCTAACAAGGGTCGTGTATACGTTGCGAACTCGACCCCGACCCCTCCCTGTACGCGGCTCTCTCAAACTTTGAGAGTCACCCATTCTCAAAAGTACACCGACCCAGGACACTCATGCATGTGCCCCGGACCAAGGTATCCTCAGGAAGATTGGGCTGCCTCTCTGGTCCTACATATCAACACGATTCGACCCGGACGTACATTATTTTTTTACTCGTCCCTCTCCGATTTTTTTTTATTGCGTCATACATGAAATCATACGGCACTTATTAAATACAAAATCTAAGACTATAGATTTAGACTAGAAATATATTAATTTCAGTAATACATTACTCGTGAAAATACAAGAAATACAAAGAAAGTAATAATATTTTTTTTTTGTTAATAGTGAGATTAAGCAACAATATTTGTTTTATTAACCAGTGAATCTGGTTAATCTGGTTAAATCTATGCCACTAAATCTCGAACAAATTCTTTGTTTAGCTGTAAAGCTGTAAAATGTTTAATTTTATTAAAAGTTCCCCATAACAGTATTGGCAAGTTGCCCATACTGTTATGGGCCTATGTTTGCTAAACTACGCATTGAAATGTACGAAAAGAAAAAATTAATCCTTTTCAATACACCCTGACCCCATAAAAGAAGACGCCTTCTATTTGATAGTTTCGTGCGCCACTCCATTCCCTCCGTACGGAAATCATCTTCAGTACCTCGGCAATGATATGTTTCAGTCAAGTTTCAGCCAGGATGCCACCGAAGTGAATGCCGCAAGCGACATTCCCATCGGTGTACTACTAACATAAACTCCAAACAAAACACATCTAGCCAGGTCTCAAACAAATCTGATGACTCTTTAAAAACGAAGAAACTGATCTCTATCTACCCAAAAGGTAACAAAAACATTAATAAAACCTAACGATAACAATAAATAATGTATCATAACATAACCAACGAAAAGAAAAATCTCTAATCAAACAGAAACAAAAACAGCAACAAAATAACAATAAAACCAAATATATACACAAAGAAGGAATGTCCAAGAGAACACCACACCGTTCACCGATCCATTTTTCGCCTTACAACTGTATTATTAGCCTTCAAATCAAAACTTCTGATATCTTTCCACTTACTTCCGATTATGTTGATAAAAATTTTAATAAAGAAGACACTACTAATCGCCTCAGTTTAGATAGTATGAATATGCATTACGTGAGCTAAAATTCAGTTGGTGGAGTATTTCCCGGAAGATTGAAATGATTTCTCGAATAAATGTGTACTTAATGCAGTTAGCTTAAACGTTTGCGAAGATACCGATTGAGATTTACAACCAGTCCATAGAAATGTCTGTCAATAAAACCACTTACAACTGCAATTCATATTTGAAGATTTAAATACATATTGCCTGGCTTGTCGAAAAGATTATGGAGATTTTGTCACAGAAGCACTGAAAATATTTATCCCTTTCGTCACGTCTTACTTCTGTGAAAAGGTTTTATCGGCTACGGTTGCGCTAAATCTAACTAAGAGGTATAGTAATCGTCACTTGAAAATAATTTTCTTCTATATGTTTCTAACATAGATCCAAGTATGCAAAAACTTTTAAATGAAAAACAAACGCAACCATCTCATTAATTTATTTTCTTTACATGTATGTTTTCAATAACTGTAAGTGAAATGTTTGTAATAAATAATTTTTTTCTCGTAAAATGATTCCATTATTGTTTGCGTGTAACGTTATAGGCTAATTTTGGTGACCCTCTTTTATATGACCCCTATCCTCCAGAGATCGCAACTCCAAGGTTGAGAAACGTTGAAATATAGAAAAACGAGATATAAAAAAAAATCATGGGAAAGCTTTGTGAGGATTATCTTCCTATAACTTTATCTTACGATACTACTAAAATGATCATCATCGTTATCAATTTTTAATCGTGTATCATCAATTGTTCTTCTGTGGGCAGTTCACTTAAAGACTAATCATATTGTCAATAGTAAGGAAAATTATAAAAATTTTATAATGTATTGTTTATTTTTAGTTTCATGGTAATTTTAACGTCAACCGTAAAAAAGTAAATGAGATGATTAAAATTTATTTAAAAAAATTAAATTTGAACATAGTTTATCAATTAATTATTTCAAAATTAAAACATGGAAACTTATAAATAACGTTATACAACTATAGTATCACAATTATAAGTTTATTTTAAATTAATCTAAATATTTATATGATTATAGGATATAGATAATTTTTTTTACATAATTGAAAGTACGATTTTAACAAATTTTATGTTTTCAAACTTCATCAAAGAAAATTGAAAAAGAGAAATTATTAATTATGCTGTAAATAAAAGACGAATTCTCTAAAAAAAAAATACGATACAAACAACTTGTAGTTTTCAACTTAATAAGAGTATTATCAAAGTTTTCATTAACTAAATCAATTCAGTTGTATTCATTTTTGTAGCATTATTTACTTACGGCCCTACGTATTAAAGTAATTAGGTTTAACTTTTAAACTTTCAGGAGCAGAATTTGATATCACTGGGAACTGAAGAAAAGTGAGAATTAGTTTTCTTTAAAAATTATTTTACTCCTTATTAAGTTACAGTTGAGGAGTACATTTAAGATGAGCGGAAATGTTTCTTAACCTCTTAGGTTCTTTTTTTTCTTTTTTTTTAACAACTCCTTTTAAAAGAAATAGGTAACGCATTTTTGATGTGATGTGAGAGGAAGTATCAACTCCCTAGAGATAAAAACAAGAAATCTGATACATCTAGGGAACCAAATTCTCTCTCGTATTATATAAAAAAGAAGTGAGAGCTTTTGCAACATTAACACTTGTTCAAAGTGTCGACAAACTACGCTTTTCACAGTTTGGCAATACACAAAAATAATTTAGACGGTAAGAGACGTATAACCAGAAAAAAAATCCCCGAAAAGGTCGACTTACATTTCACAAAGAACTGGAATAAAAATAAAACAATAAAATAACTTCAACCCCTTTTTGGCCCGAGTCCTAGATTGTCAACTTATTTTACTTTGGTGAATTGATTTGGTTTCTTTCCTCTAATAATTTTACGTACTGTTTATACAAAATATATTGTCCTGAACTTGACATATTTTTATTAATCCACAGGAAGGTATTTTTTTTTTATTTATTCAAAACCAAATATAATATATTTCTACCTTCTATGTAATTGATTTTAACGTGCAATAAAATTTTTAATAATTGTACAAATTATTTTGTATTTTGAAGGGAAATTGAAAACTTACTTACATTTCAATATTTTTAAAATTTTTCCTTTCCATAAAAATAATATTAATGTATTTAAAAAACAAAATGTTTGACAATATTTTCTTGCATTTATTTTCATAATATTATTAGATTTTATTATCGATTTATGTTGATAAATTAAAGACAACTTGACTGATTTGCTCCAATTCTCTTTAATTAAATGATTGAATGGATTTTCTTCTATCTTTTTCAGTTACGTCCCATATCACTTCTCCTTTCTGTTTACTTAAACAGAAACTTTGGTAATTTCAGTGAGAGCTCAAATTCATTAAATGTTCATGAAAATTACTTAAATACATTCTAAGTTTATAATTGCTATAACTAAATGTTCTCCTCTACATTTAATAATATTAATTCAATCTATCTTTGAGAGGCCAACGAAATACGTAAAATAAATAAAACCTATCAAATTTTGGTTAAATTTTATTGTTGTTATCTAAAATTCTTAAATCTTCATTACCATACACAATTCTTAAAACGTATAAATTTACAATCTTTTCTAGCTTTTGATATAATCATTGGAAGTCGATAGATATTTCCTTGAACTTTATGCAATTTAATTAATTACTATCCTTTTTGTATACAATCATCCGAGAAACGTGAAAGAAAATAGTGTTAAAGTATTTTTGCGATTAAGCGCTGTTCTTTAACAACTAATTTTCTTCAAGGTAAAAATAAATTAGTATTTTTATCCTAATAATCTGATAGTTTTTATATTTCATTTCAAACTGATAATAAGGTGATTTTGTAATTTTTTTCAATTTCAGGGTATAATCCCACCAACGTAGATTTTGTACAAAGAAATAATTTTCAAAACTTTCCTTTGCTGTTAAATATAAAAGTTAAATAAAATTTAGATATAAAGTAAATACCTGTATCAGAACATTATGAATGGAATATTCTACTTTATTTTTTTTATAATCGATGATTATAAAAATCATGGATCGTAGAAATTATAATCTTTGTTTATTAAACCAGATACTTGAATAGAATTACAATATTAAACCATCAAATTTTGTTATAAGTAGGAGGCCAAACTTTATTCATTAACCATCTTACCTCCAGGATAGTTATACTATACAACTAAGATGGTATTTTTGGAATGCATTCCCTATCTAGCCACAGAAATACTAAGGATGGTGAAACTTTTGAAATCAATATTTTACAACACGGTATGAGTAGGTGTCTGTCAAAAATTTGTAGGACAAATTGGAAAAGAAGAGACTATAGTTGAAACAAATAGAATAAATTCAGAAAAAAATGTTAAAAACTAAATTAAATTATTGAAAGAATTTTCGTGCCCTTCTACTTGTGGCTGACTCTAAACTCCATTCTTTTTTTTTTTGGGGAGATTAAGAGTTTAAAATTTTGATCTAAGTTAGCAGCAGCCAATTAATAGAAATCTTTTACTAGAAAAAAAATTTACTACACTATTTGCAATAAATTTTTTCATAGCAAATTATTAAATTAAATTTTTAATTTAAATCAAATATAAACGGTATTTAAGTTCTGGAGCATCTACAGTTGGAAAAACTGGCCCTGCGCTTCTAGTATACTTGGATGGGGGTCATTAGTAGTGAGGAGAGCCTGCTATTTCACAATACCAACCAATTCATTAGAAACGCTCACGATGTCGGGGCAACGGTGCACCACTCCGCAACGCATAATTATAAAATGTCTTGCTCGTGAAAAAATTCAAGCGACAGAAATTTTCCGGAGATTAACTACACAGTTTGGAGACGAAACATTGTCAAGAACTCATGTGTTATAAAGAGTTCAAGGAAGGACGAGAACGAGTGGAAAATCAGGAACACGATCAATCTACAGTTCCGTAAATTGTTTGCTACATGATCCCGTTGCCTTTTGACCGCAGATAAAAAGCTTAGATGTTTGGAGATCGTCCGAAGCTTACAGCAAGATTTTCAAAAGAAGATGATGCATTTTTGAACTGGATCGTCTCCTGCGAAAAAATATGGGTCCATCACTACACTCCTCAGTCGAAAGAAGCTAGGATGGATTGGTGGAAAAAAGGTAAGACATGAAAGCCAAGACTCATTTGGCTAACTGTCAGCTGGCAAGGTTCTTTCAACCGTTTTTCGACCGGCGAGAGATTTTGCTCATTGATTTTTTTCCATAAGCGACGCACAATCAATGCTACTTACTATTGCGAGCTGTTACTTGCATATGCAATCACCTCGACTGCATATCGCTGCAAAAGACGAGACTTACCTATTCGGGAGGCCATCCTTCTCCACAACGCCAGGCCCCATAGTGCAGCTCTAAAGGTCTTAAAACTAGAGTAAATGCAATGGATTCAACTTGATCATCCTTCCTACAACAACCTATCGTGCTGCGATTTTCATTTATTTGGGCCGCTTAAAGAAGATCTAGGACGGCAACGATTTGATGATGACGAGGGTGCGGACGGATTCGCGCGCAGTTGACCATTATATACATTCTGCGATAATAAACCTTCCTTATCTCTGGAAAAAATGTATTTCTAAAGCAGGGAACTAAGTAGAAAAATAAATTATATTTGCGTTTCTTTTTTTATTAAAATGCATATATGAAAAATTTAAACAATATACAAATATAATAGCAATTTTATCGCAAATTTTACACGATAAACTTACACGAACTTTCCCTTCCGAAAGTCTGATCAGACTTTCTGAACGGAAGAGTGAGGTCTTTCCAAACGTGGGTTCAAAAAATTAAATAATTTTTTTTTTTAATGCCCTGTTGTTTTTGAATCAATTATTAAAATACTGAAAAATATATAATTAAAGGTTATAAAAAGATATTTTAAAATCGTTTAATTTCTTTAATAATAGAGAAATTTTTATTTTGAAAAATATTTATTTCTCAAACTTGTAATATATTTTCAGATGTAGCACAATCGTTTTGCCCTTTTGCTTACCGGTATAAAATTGTCGAGTATTTTTTCTTAATAAATTGAAACTGAGCTTTTAGAGAAAAAAAGTTGTTAGAAAGTTAATATTTTATGTATTTAATATATATATATATATAAAAGACGTCAATTTTTTTAATATAAAATCTGATATTGATCAAGTATTGATTTTTGAATTTATATTTTAATCATAATTGTTTTTACATTTGATCTGAAATCAGTTTATCTCTTTGTAATCAAAATTTAGGGAATTAATTACATTCTGCTCGTTAATACAACCGGAGGGTTTTAATAGCTTCGCTTGGAGTTTTGATTATATATTTAGAATACTTTACAATTTCACTTCAATACGAAGAAAATTTTAATGAAAGTTTATCTGATACTAGTAATATTTAATCGTAACCTGGTATTCTGTACTTAATTTTAAATATCTGTTCCAATGGACTAATTATATAACGTTTCAAGTTTTTTAATAACTTAGGTAAAATTCGTTTAGAATGAAAAAATAGTAAATTTTTTTTTCAACTGAATTATGAATAATACATTTATATTACAATATTCTTATACATTTTAATAGTCACTTTTTATTAATCGGATAATAAATTATTTTATTTACAATAAATAACAAAAATATTTTTTAAAGGCATTATTATGTTTTTATCCGACAATCATTTCTTTTTTATAAATTCAATATGACAAATGGTGTTCAGCTTTTATACAATTATATTTGCTGTATCATCTCAATGATAAATCTTTTTTTGTACATCAATTGAGGTAAAATTCTCAGACATACTATATTTAAAAAAAAATTCATTTAAAAAACCTTTTATCTATTTTTAGAATTATCAAACCAAAATTATACGTGATATAGTCAATTTTCTTTTTTTTCATGTATTATATATCTTTTGAACGGTTTAACACCGTTCAAGAAACATTTTTCTAGTTGTCCTCAAGTAACTTTTTAAATTTATCGTTAATTAAAATTAAGAACAGGTCTTTTGCAATTGATGAAGGTACATGATAATTTTTTTTTTTTAAGTAATAATTTTAACTATCAGTTTTATTTCATATAATAACAACTCAAGACGTCTTTAAACGGCTTTTTCTTCCAGAAAAAAATATTAAAAAGAGCTGCCTTCAAAAAGAAAGTTTTAATGAAACGTAGCAATAGAAGTTTATTAGTCTTTACATAACTATTTTAGTTCTACGTTAAACATTTTCAATAATTTGAAAGAAATAAAATCTTTGAAAAAATTTATATTTTGTAAATGAGTTACGCTCATTCTTTTTAAATTTATATGCAAGTTTAATGAACCGAAGTCGCTTTTGTGATAATATTGATATATATTTGTAAAACTCCAATCATTTAAATATGATTTTCGATGTTAATTTTTACTATCCTCTGTTTAAATACGTTGCGCTGTAAAATATATAAATATTTTGAAGCTTATCTCAACTTTTGCCAGCTTTCTACTGTTAGACAATTCGTTAAATTTTATTATGGATGAAAATATATTAACTAATTTAAAAACAAAATAGTGAAATAATATAACATTATCGGAAATCGTTATTCATGAAATTCTTCAAAGATTGTAGAAGGTATTTCATGATATAAAAAAAAAGTAACAACTCGGAATAATTCATGAGATATTGAATTTTATCAAAGATTATATCAGCTCATTCAAGATACAGTGTTACTAGTAGTACCGTGCCCTGCACAACTCTCTTGTGGGTTAATAGTATCTGCCGTACCGACAACATTGAAACAGGTATACAGTGTAAAGTAGAATACATTAGTTAGATATATTTCTGATGGAATTATACTATGAATATTTCTCTCTTCATAGTAAGTTAAAACTTACAAAAGCATTTGATGTTAAAATAACTTACTTCAAATTGATGTAAATGTGAATACTAATAGGTATTAGTCTGTAATAAATATTATCTTTTATTATTTATTTCGATAGTGAAGTAGAAAACTGAAGAGATCTACTTTAATATTGAAGATGTACGTTTTTAGGTTTTTATCGCTCAACAGTCTTAAAAATAAAATAAGGCATAGTATGTGTTCTTTATTATTGAAAGTGACTGATATATTCATTTATAATCTAATTAGGCAAAATATTTTCCACATTTATTACATTTTTCCTTAACTTTAAAAAATGTAATGTCGTCATAAAATATTAACACTATTTTAGGCTTTACATGAAACACTGAAGCAAAATGAAAAAAAATTACATTTCTTTTTTTCATTTTGCTTAATTTTATTTAATGTAAATATGAAATTACATTCAGACAAGTGCCGTAATTAAAAAAAATAAATTAATACACTTCATGGTTTTATCATACTGTTTTCGGCGCAAGTGCTTAGAGTTGGTAATCTTATGGTCACCCCTATTCTAAATTTGATATCGATCGCGTCATTTGCCTTCCGGCTACTACTACGTAAATATACCCATTCCCCTTACAGTTTGCACCAAGGAGGAACAACGATCATCTGAATTTTTTTTGGACGAAGAGTGTGAAAGTGGATGAAATTCATCGTAGATTTTTATCACAAAAAGGGACAGCATTTTATCACATAAATATAGTTTTCGTGGATCGAACAATTTTAAAATGTCGAAATTTGTCTGATTCACAAAGAAACCTCCACCATAAATGGCAAGATTCAGCGAACTCGAGATATGGTAACGACAAAAGGCAAGTTATCATTGATGAGATACTGTTTTCTTTGAACAACAGTAATTGTTCTGCCTATCGAATCAACGAAAACGTGTTCAGCTACTATAAAGTCAAAAGAGCGTAACTCAGACATTTAGACATCTACCAACTCTTATCGTTCGCTTTAACAATAAAGGCGACACATTTTTAAGCTGAATAGACACCGACAATGAAATATTGATCCAACCCTCTGATAACCAGAATCAAAACACTAGAGTATGGAGTAGAAACATCAGGGATCTCCAACGAAGAAACAGTTCTAGACTGAGCCATCGGAGAGAAAGGTTATCCTAACCTTTGTTTGGAACGCAAAAGGGCCTGGAAGACTTCATGGAATAGAGCAGTACATTAACAGTGCAAATTATAGTAAAATGTTCGATTACAAGCTGGAAGCCAGGCATACCCAACAAACTCCAAGATCTACTGGCGAATTGTTGCATGACAATGCCCGCCCGTAAACGGATCCACAGAGCCACATCGTTCAAACCATACAGAAGTTGAATTTTGGGATACTGTAACACAGAGAGTACAACCGAGTTCTTACTTCCTTTAATGACTTTTATCAGTTTGGGACACTTAATAATGCTTTGGGGTAATTGATTTTCCACAGGCTTAGACTTGTAGGGAGCGGTGCAAAAGTGGCTTCACGACCAAACAGAAAACTTCTTCTTGGAAGGAATACGCATGCTTGTGAACTGCTGGATCAAGTGAATAGTGAAAGGAGATGTCCAGCTTGAAAAATAATGTACATACTGAACCCCTACCTTTGTGTAAATAAATTGCAGAACGAAAAGTGTAGATAATATTTTATTCATTCTGGTAATATATTTTTAATATCAACAACACACATTTTTTACGACTTTAATAAATATAATAAACAGATTTTCATTTTTGAAGCTTAAATCCAATTAAAACGATTTTTGTGTCAACGAAATTTCTTATAGTATGTTTTGAGAAACAGACAATATTATGGCACATATGGATTGCAATTACATCAATAAGTTAATGTATTCTCTGAGACGTTTAATTAAGTAACTGAAACACACAATAGTAAATATTTTTTGAAAAAATATTCGAGACAAATTAAAGTGTAAGGATCAAACATTGTTTTAATAAAAAAAATGTTGTAAAACGTTTAATATCATATGATTTTACAATATAAACAGAATTTCACGATACTGAATATTTGTAAAATAATAAGATATTCCTGCTTGAGAAAAATTAGCTTGAAACCAGATTAATAAAAAATTTAACTATTATAAGGGTTCAAACGTTCCATACTATTAATAGATGCTATTTATTTGTAAATTAGATATTGTAAAGAATCGCTGCCTTGATCCGGCCAGATGGACCAAAAAATGTTATGTTTTGGAAGTTGTTGAAGTAAAGTAGTCGAGTGCGGAGGACCAGTATATAATATATTATTTATAGTAGCTTATGTGATGTAGTCGTTTTTAAATGAATAAAGACCAGCTCTTGATTAAACGATTATTTATTGTAGTACAATGTTTGTATGTTTTGATGACGTTAACTGTTTCATATAATTTTCCCAAATGAATAATAATTATCTTACACTTATGAATAATGAACTTATTAATCGAAATAATTAGCTTATGAGTAATAAAAAACTTATGAATGATTTCCATTATGAATATTTGGCTGCTACGGCCGATGACTTGAATACAACTGCAGTTTTATGGCTGCGTCTGCCGGCGACTGGCTTACTACTACCACACTGGCGTCTTGAATCCTACTGCATGTTGTCTATACTAATATCTGAATACAACTCGTAATCGGAACAGGAACGAACCGATACAATTTATATCTAAGGTAACGTTATCAACGCATAGATTAAACGTAACTAGGTTCAAATCCTAGTAAAGGTAAAAATTTTTATACGGATTTGAATACTAGATAGTGGATACCGGTGTTCTTTGGTG
>JAAAKQ030496894.1:0-20819 GCA_010016005.3 Zanna intricata | reverse complement strand
CATTGATAAAGTTTAGTTTTGTAATTAAAGTAATTATTTGTATTGTTTAGAATTAATTGTATTTATAAATAATGAAGGTATTTATAATAGAAGCTAATAGAACTTTCTAGCGGTTTCCAGACGGACAGCTAACAATATATATTAAGCCGGGTCGAGCGACCTGGTTGGTTCATTTGTGTGATGTATGTAGTTTCGAAAGGTTACACTCTGCGAAGTATAAATTGTTTCATATAGATTTTGTTAAGAGTTGTAAGTGTTGTTTGTTTCGTTGTGTTAAATAAATTAGGCTTGATATCATGTTGGTTATTTATACAAATCATGTTCTCACTATAACTGGAGACAGTGTAAGTATTGTTAAATAATTGTGGGGAAGTCAACATCGTGTTATATACGAATCATTCGCCCACTATAAGTTTCAGTTAAACAAATTCAATCAACAATGCTATTTAAGAAATGGTCTATCAAATTGGACAAGATTAACTACCAAATTGTAACACAGCTTCCAATCTGTATAGAGACAATATAATTTCATGCTACATATACACTAACAAGTAAAAGTACTATGAAGTAAAAAATTAATTTCAAATAAGCTAACTAAAAGCTAATGATAAAATTAGTGATTTACTTTATCAGTTCACCCCACATATACTTTTTGAAATCAGAAATTCTTAACAGTGGCTTCTTCTCAACAAGCAAGTTTACTCCACGATAGGACTCTGTACTCATAAAATAAGTTCAAAATCCACAAGTAAAAATTAAAAATTTTAATAACTCCCAACAGCAAAACTTTTGTCACACAAGTTAGTTTATGTGCATAAAAGAGAGTGTGCTTATTAGCAACAGCCACACTAGCCAAATGGCTATTGTTTGAACAAGGAGCTTCTTCAAAATTCACACAAATAAAACTAACTCAAAAGCAGTACACAGTTTTGCATAATTAAATAACTAAGAAAAAACTAGAGAGCATAATAAATCATTCTAAAAAAACTGAACTGAAACTGGTCAATTTTTACAAATTTCAATATAGCAAAGAACACTGTTTCTGGTTGCAAAAGGATACATCTACTCCAGAAGTTAAACATCAGGGTAAAAGGAACATCCATAGGCAAGAAAAAGATTATATTTTGAGAATTTTTTCTTTAAGTCTCACATACTTTCATAACTAATTACAGTTTTATTAATTAAAATAATTACTGAAGTTTGAGCTGTCATAATTTTAAACAAAGCTTTCGTAAAAATCCATAAAATCCATGCTGTATACAAATTTAAAGAATTAAGGGAGTGAAACACAACTTCATAAGCTTTTTTTAATATATATCATCAAGTCCAATAAGATCATAATTAAAAAGAAATTAAAAAATAACATTTTTAGTTTTTTCTATTCTGAGGTTTATTTATGTATGAGAAAGAACACACTTTAACAGCATAAACATAAGGTAAGTCCTCTAAAAATAGTCTAATGAATGTTCATACAGAATCTTTAACATTGGGTAATGAAGTTCTAGTATAGCAGACATTTGATTAAATTTTTTTAAACAAATTTCTTTGTTCATTAACACCTCTCATTCTTTTTGATCAGAAATACAGATTTATAAATGATTTAATTTTTTAAATAAGTTATTACTCTTAAAGAATATTTTCAATACACTATTTGAGGAAATAGATCTATGATTATTATTATTATTATTAACAGAATTGATCTATTTCCATATTAAAAGATAATAAATGTAACATTTGATGAAGATAATGACAGAATTAGAAGTCATATTTTAACATATTTATTTTTCTTTGTAGTTAATATGTTAACTATGTTCTGGAATCATTTTACCACAGTTAAAAACTTGAAAATTCCTATATCCAAAAAATGCCATAATTATACTCTATTTTTTTTAAAGGAAGATATTTTTTATTTAAATAAGTTGTTCAAAAAAAAAGGAAAACACCCATAAAAGAACAGGCTTTAAGTTGATACATAACTTACTACAACAGCATAACAAATTTCTACAAACTTCCAACAGCTCAAACTAAGATGTATTCTTTCATTGTCAAAGTAATGAAAATGTAATAACCTTAGATGCTCAAAAAAAGTTATTTTTATAATATAAAAGATTATATACATAAATTACATTATAGGCGATCTACCTTGATCACTTTTATTTTATTACTACTTTTCACTTATGTTATCTAAAAAATGCTATGAAATTATATTAACACAGGACAAAAGATTAACATGCTTTTGAAACAGAATATAAAGTTAATTTTTAATATAAGACTTTTAATGCAACTACAAATCAAAACAGAAATATTAGAAAGAAATAAGATAAGATGGAACACACATGATGGTCCTCAATGTAAAAGAATTCGGGCTTCTCCTCAATTGGTTCTCTGGGAGGGGGAAACAGCGAAGTCACTTTCAAATAAAATTAGAATTGGAACGAGGAACGTTTTGACATTATTTAAACCAGGAAAGCTTTGAGAATGAAAAAAGAGAAATGGAAAAGAATAAGTTGGATGTGCTGAGCTTGAATGAGGTGAGGTGGGAAGGAAGAGGGAAGTTACAGAGTGGAGGGTACAAAATCTTTTACTCAGGCGGAAAAATGAGTATATGAAATGAGAATATGGAGTGGGAATTTTACTTTAGTCCACAGATGAGAGACAGTGTAAAGAGGCTAAGATATGTCGATGAAAGAATGTTGATGTTGTAATTGAAAGGCAAGGGAAAAGACTAGTGATAATACAAGTATACATGCCAACAAGCCGACATCAAGATGAGGAGATTGAAGAATGTTATAATGAGATTCAGGAACTGATAGATAGAGAACAGAGAGGAGCTTGCATTATAGTGATGGGAGATTGGAATGCAGTGGTAGGGGAAAGAAGGAAGGAGAAAGGTTGCTACATTATGGAGGGAGAGGTAGAAAAGGCATTAAAGGAAATGAAGAACAGGAAAGCATGTGGAGTCGAAGTACTGGCTGAGCTATGGAAAGGTTTAGGGGAAAGGAGAATTAGAGATATCACAAGCTTGTTTAATTTGATATATGAAAGTGGCAATTGGCCAGAAGATTTCATGACTACTATTATGGTCCCAATCGAAAGAAGAATACACTGAAATGTGAGGAATACAGGACTATTAACCTTACATCACATGCAACTAAGATATTACTAAGAGTGTTGAATGGGAGATTTTGTGGAAGACTAGAGAGATCAACTGGGGAAGAGCAGTTTGGGTTTAGAAAAGGGAACGGAACAAGGAATGCAATAGGGTTATTAAGAGTGATTGGAGAAAGATATATTGAAAAGCAAAGAGATATATATGTGATCTTCATAGATCTGGAGAAGGCACTTGACAGGATGGAGTGGGATAAATTACCGAGAATTTTAAAGGAAAAAGGAGTTGCTTGGAAGGAAAGAAGATTAATAAGAAATTTGTACTTGTCACAGAAGATAAAAATAAAGATTAGGAATGAGTTATCAGAAGAAAGCAGGCTTGGAGAGGGGTGCAGCAGGGATGTTGCATGACACCAACTCTGTTCAACTGTTACCTGGAAGTGATAATTGAAAAAAGTCGTAATTGAACTGGTAACAGGAGTGTAAATATTGGAGGATGGGTGTGGATTGGGTGTAAGGAGGGTAGAGTGCATTAGGTTCGCTGATGGCATGGCAGTGTTGGCAGAGAATGAGAGCATGATAAATGAAATGTTAAGAATAAATCAAACCTCGCGAGGAGTATGGGATGAAGATAAATATAAAGAGAAAACAAAAAACCAAAAGGTCAACAATTAGAATTGGGGGAAATAAAGTCGAGCAAGTAGCATACTTGCTTGCATTGGAAATTGCAATCCTTAACAAAGGAAGCATTTACCAAAATGAAGAGAGTGCTATGTAGGAAACTAGATCTGCGACTAAGGAAAAATTTGCAAAATGTTTTGTGTGGAGTGTAGCCCTTTATGGGACAGAAACATGGACTATTAAGAAGTGTGAGGAGAGAAGTCTGGAGGCCTTTGAAATGTGAGTTTGGAGGAGGATGGAAAAGATCAGCTGGATGGAGAGAGTTCGGAATGAGGAGGTATTTCAGAGTGGGAGAAGAGAAGACGCTTATCGAAATAATAAAAAGAAGAAAATGCAATTGGTTGGGGCATTGGTTGAGACATGACCGCTGGTGACAGCATTGGAGGAAACAGGGAGGAAAGCAGAAGGTCAGAAATGAATGAAGCTGGTAGACAACATAAAAAGGGAAGAAAGTTATTACAGAATGAAAAGAATGGCACAGAATCAAGCAGAATGGAGGATGGCCATGTGAAGAACTGTCTTTGGGCAGAACACTTATTATTATTAAGATAAGATGTGTCTTAGGTAGAATCATTATGAAAATCCAAAGATGCACGATTATCACTTTCCAGCTATTGGCTAACTTTGTATGAAAATATTCCCTTTAACCATCTATTCTTCAGCTTTTGAAACTACCACTTTAAGCATCTTCCCTTCCTCCACTCTCTTTAAAAACCCATACCTTCTCATCTCTTGGTCTCAATTTTTTCTTATAATAGTTCCTCCTACAATATATCTCTGACCTTTTCTTTCCTTTTTAGAATGAATGGATTGTCAAAATAGAAAATAATGCAAAATATATAACAACACAAGACTTGAATAGTAAAATTACTGACCTAGGTCTTAGAACTTTAAAAAGAAAATTATATTAACCTTAATGTAATTAACGTAAATCTATTTTAATCTATTTAAATTAATCAGAACAATAAAAAAATCATATTAATTCTAACCAAGTTTTTCAATTTTTCTAGTAATTGTTCCTCTAAGCACAACAGTAGCAATATAGAGATCTCTATTACGATCAACAAGAGCTAACTGACGATCAGCAGCAGGTCCAGCCTGGTTTAGAGCCAATTCAACAATACCAACTGTATGATGTAATGGAGGAACACTACCACCTTCACCTCCAGTTGTCTCGTGTAGATGTACCACTGCAACAAAATTATATTTTTAATTATGTATATACAAGGGCAAGTCAAAAAGTAAAGTGAAATTCAAAAAATCAATATATTTATTTGTAATTACATAAATGACATGTGCATTATTTTTCAATAAAATCCCGTCTTACATCTATGCACTTAATCCATATTTTAACAAGCTTTTGAATTCCTTCCTGGAAAAAAGTTTTTGGTCTGGTGTGTGCAAAACATTTTTCACCGCTTCTAAGGCCTCTTCATCAGATCGATAATGATTCCCTCAGAACTCTTCTTTTAATTGGCCAAAAAAATGAAAATTGTTTGGAGCCAGGTCTGGATTGTATGGAGGATTGTCCAGCAGCTCAAGAATCAAGATTTTGAAGGCAAAGGACTGCTTTTTTGGCTGTATGAGGTCAAGCGTTATTCTGAAGCAAAATCACGCCTTTAGGCATATCTTTAGGATTTGATTTTTAGCTTCAGTAAACACAGTAGCTCACAGTAGTTGTCACTGTTTATTGATTGACCTTTAGGTGTGAAGTAAACCACTAGTGAACCTTTCATATCCCAGAATATCCTCATAATCACGTTTCCTCAAGACATCTGTGTTTTGAACTTTTTTGCTATGGAGGATGAAGGATGTTTCCATACTAAATTCTATCGCTTACTCTAGGATTCAAAATGATGGACCCATGTCTCATCAACGGTTATTAATCACTTAAGAAATGAGTTTCCTCCTTAGTAATGTTTCAAAAGCTTCTGAAAAATTTTCAAACAATTCTCTTTGTGGATGTTAGTTAACTGACATGGAACCCAGCAAGCACAAGACTTTTCAAAAGTTTAAAGAATCATGGATGATTGAAAATGCAGAGCCATGACTTATATTCAACTCACTTGCAACGTCATCAACTGTAAAGTCGATTAATGAGAATCATTTGTTTAATCGGTTCAATATTGTTGTTAGTCTTTGAAGTAGAAGGCCTACCTTGCTGCTGTTCATCACAGACAGAAATCCTACAATTTTTAAAGAAATCAATCCACTCATAGATCTTGCTTCCAAACAACTATCTCCATATTGCTGCTGAATTTTATGAATAATTTCTGCTGGTTTCACCTCTTCTGAATCGAGGAAACATATTACTGCCTGCATTTTTTCCTTTGTGCAATCAGACAAATTTTTAAACACAATCACAAATAGCTAACAATGAAGTAATACCTTCAATGAACACCTGATGGATGGTTATGAGTTATAGCAGAACAAACATTGCTGCAATACATGTGATTGGGAGGGAAATCAAAATTTCCCTTTACTTTTGACTTACCCTTGTCAACAAAATTAAGGATATTGTAAATAATTTTAATAGTTTCTTTCGTAATGTTGGGAAAAATATACATACAAATGGATTTACTGAATTAAAAGAATAGACTAAAAACTAAAGAAAGAAGTAAAAAATTGATACCAGAAAATATTATTATTAATAATAATAAATTAATTTTCCTTTCAACAAAAAATCGTGTAGAAATTGAAAGCTAATGCTAAATGATGTCAATGAAATAGAGGTGCTGATGAAATTAATATAAAATCATTTTTTTTTTACTTTTATGAAAACCACTAAAATATATATTTAATTATGTACTATAAATTTAGTCAGGCAATTCAAACTACTTATGCAACTAAAAATCTAGAAATAGCAGTAGTTGTGACCTGGACAAAAGTTAGATGACTAGTATTAAGCTATAAATTACAGAGCTGTATCACTTATTTCTATCATACTAAAACGGTCTGGAAAGATACGATTAACAAGCTTTTTAAAAAAATTTTCTCTGTCAATATGGATTCACTAAAAAAAAATAATAATTACACATATTACATATACAGAAAGTTACAAAAAGGACCTTTTCATTGATTTCATCAATAGGAAAATGATAATTGACTAATTCATTGCTGTTATTCATCTTACAGTGTACTGAAGTGGTTCCCAAACTTTCTTGATTATCAGCACACTTGCAGAACCCAAATTTCCCCAAGGTAAATTCTAATAAGTAATTCGCAAAACAATTTACAGGGAAAATTTTCTGCAAGGGATAGATAAAAATAAATAAAACACATTTTAAACCACAAAACATTAACTGAACAAATTCAACTAATTTTAATACTGTTATACTAAATTTGATTTATATTTTGTTCCAAAATTGAAAATGGGTGAAGAATCTAATATCATATTTCATGTTGAATTCAAATATGGCTTCAGAATTAGTCAGTTACATAAAAATTTTTAGAAAAAACTATTTTAATTTTACAACATTACTTATTAAAATGCATTTTTAGTACAATAAAATCTTACCTAAAAAGTAGTAATGTTTGATTTTTACATCATCATGAACATCATTTCAAATTGCATCATGAACATCTCTCTTTAGGGTCCAACAATAGTCAACTAGAATGCTTAGACCACCCACACTCTGGTACTGTTTTTCCATACCTGAAATCTTGGATCCGTTCACCATTTTCATCACCAACTGCCCCTAGATTTGATGAGAAGAAATCCAAATGAGAGTCCCAGTGAAGTGAATCTTCAATAACATGTTGCATCCCATGATTTTATAATATTTTAAAAATCAACCACTATTATTTTGTAATTTTCAGATTTACAGTTTCCTCAGAATTTCTAGCAAATGCTCTCAAAAGACTTCCATTCAGCTTTCTCCACCACATTTAACGTAATAATGAAGTTGTTATCTTTAAATAAATCTCTAATGTGAGGTCATACAAAGATTCTTTATTTGAGTTTTGCTTCAATGATCTTTGAAAACTTATTTTTTAAGTAAGTGGATCAAAGTCCACTTCAACCCATTGCTTTCACAATGTTTTTCATAAGTCCCATCTTTACACAAAGTGAAGGTAAATACACTTTTTTCATCAGTAAGTTATGATCAACAACATTATTCTTTCTTGAAGTTAATGCTGCTTGGTTTGGCCACTCTTTCTGCACATAATGATTTTTCAGTTTCTGCTGCCCCACTTGCAAAGAAAACAACAGTATTTGGTGAGACCAGGGAGAAGATCTAATAACAGAGCAATTACATTCAAGTTACCACAGATATTACACTGAAATTCTTCATACTTTATTTTATCTACCAGAAATTTCATGTTCAGCAAGTTTCTTTCAAATCTGTAGCATAAGCCAGTGGTATTGATGGAAACTCATTCTCATTGTACAGGAGCATAGCTTTCAGACTACCTTTAGATGAATCAATAAACAAATACTACTCTGCTTTTTATTCATGACCAAATGATTCCATTACAGACAAAACATTATTACAAAAAACTAATTTCTAAAAACACATACTTTAGTTTCATGGTGGAGCAGGAGATTCCAACCTCTTCTTGATCATGAGCCTAAAAATTCTGTTGCTTTCTTTAATAAATTCAGATCTCATTCAAGGTCACTGACATCCCCTTGTGTTAATAAATGTGATTCACCAGATGAACAGGAAGCTTCATAGTTTGGCTCAACTCTATGTGTTGTTCATAATCGCTAAGTATGATATTTTCTGGTAGTTTAGACATAGGCAGTTGTTCAATGTGAGCCAGACCTCATGGCAGTTTATAAATTAGGATATGAAATAGTGTGCTCTGATTTTGAACTAATACCCACAATATTAATTCAAACAAAAGTAACAATCGGTGGCATGGTCGTTTGGTTTCTGCTAAATCATTGGAACAGTAAAGTTTGTGTATTAAGAACCCTTTTAATAGCTTGTATGGAGTCACAAATAGCACAACAAAAGTGAGGGCCCAATGTTTATCTTGGTCACTAACTTTGCAGTTAAATAAAGCTCAGAACATTTTTTGATGAGAGGAGTAAAATGTGTCCGGAGAGGGTTACACAATTTCTAGGCATTTTGTAAATATACACAATAAACAAACACTATAAAAAATAGTCACTTCACGTCTTGAATTCAAAAGATGAAAAGTAAATTTACAATATGTCAAAATTGAGAAATGTTTACACTAAACTATATTATATCAGCACATACACACAAAAGATGTACAGGTGTCAATAGCGAGAACACTGAACACAGATTGGTATATCACTTTGACCAACAAGAATGACTAAGTCTGTAAAAAGCCATCTTCCGACTCATTTTAGAATTGCATCATCTAGCAGCTATGACTAATTATATTGTTTATGCCACTGCAAATTTTCTTTCATAACTAATTATTTTTCAATGCTTAATTAATATCATTATTATTTTACTCATTTATGTATTACAAGTGCGTAATATTATAACATAATTGTTGTAAGATAAATAACACTGAGCAGAGTGTTACTTGAAAATAGAGTGATAGAAAAATTTTAACATTTTTGAATTCAAGGAGAAAAATACATATAGAAACCACCACTTTACTTGCTCTGGGACAAAATTCTGTGAACAATTAGTGAAAATTCTGTGATAACAATTAGAAAATTCTGTAATAATTAGTGGAACGGATGATCCAAATTCTCTCAAATAGAATTAAAAATGACACAACTAAGCTCACTTCCTTCCCCATATTCATTTTCACATGATACTTAGATTTTAGAAACTGCTAATAACCCAGCTTGACACAAATAAGAAGTTGCAAATGAAATTAAATTTTTTTGAGCTTTAGCACTTAAGAATGAATCTTTCACTAACATCCAAAATTCAGTGTCCATATTGCTAAATTTTGTTCTCAATGTATTATCATACGCTAACTCTTTCAGATTCTCTTTTTCTGTAGTTCTAAATTCACATGGAGCAATGCCGCCATTAAATGGATGATGAATCAATGCAAAGTTTTAGATCTTAATATTTTGAAAATAATTCTCAAAGCAGGTGATAAATTATTTCCATTCATTTTCCTTTTCCATAGCTTTAATTTTTTTTTTTTAAGTAAAAATTTTCTTAATCCATTTTAAAATAGGCACTTACTTCTCTGCAGGGGAAGTTTCAAAGCATTCAGCTTTTCAAAAATGTCACATAAACATACTAGTTTTAAAATGTTCGATAACTTGTGTTCTCTTTAAGAAAATCATAAATTTCTTGTTGCAGTTCAAATGTACAAGACAATGTATTACAATAAGAAAGACTTTGCAAAATTCTGTAGTGCAACAAAGAAGTATTGAATCTCAGACCTTCATATAGTTTTTTGAAAAAAATTTTCCTTCAATGGCCAAATCTTTTATGTAGTTTAATACTTGATTCAATCAGGACTTGGATATTATGATACTTGTACTTGTATTTTGTCCTGGAAAGGGTACTGAGGATGCCAGACTCCATGTGATGAATGATAACTACCAGCGAGGCGGTATATGTCCTGGGAACTTTCCTGGACAATTCCAGAACATTTAATAATTTATGGTGGCTCTCTGCCACTTACAAACTCCAGAAGAGAGAATATACTGAAAGTAAATTGCAGATCATGGAAAGTTACTTCAGTCATCGGAATGTGCTGCTCCATGAGGGCAATCATGAGCCTGGAGAAAACCACGATGATGCTCCTCAAAAGCTGTTTGGAAGTGAATCAAGAAGTTTGAGTTTCAATATCAAACCAGCATATAAAGTATGTTCAGATTCAAAAGTACATCGGAGTGTTTCTTGATGAGAAAGAGCAATTTAAGAAGTACCTTAATGAGACTACAGGACTTCTCCGCAACGTGCCATGGAGAAGGCCTATAGTGCCTTCTTAATATTCAACAAGTGATCAAACTCCAAACTGGAGTCTTAATTTTAAGACCATGAGCATCCTGTACCTGTTTGGGTGAATAGGCTAAACTACAAAAGCTACCAGGACATATTACTGAAGGCTCAATGGCTTATATTGTTAACGTTAAGGGACGGTATTATTACTGTACTATTCCACAAGAATAATTCCACAAGAGATAATCTTGGTGAATGAAGGCATGAACCGATAGATTTGATTGTATCTCAGAAGCAACAGCATTAGGTTGCTAAAAAGTATGGTGAGTCAACTTCAGATAAAAATCAAGAGACTAAACAACATGGCAGTGCCTTGTGGCAGGCTAGGTGGGATGAGACAGAGGTTGAGTGTTATAGGCAACAATCTCTTTCCAAATAAATATGTAATGCAATTTCTTGCCAGCCATGGCACTTTCAGGGACAGATTGCAGAAATTTGGCCTGGTTGATTCTGGGATGTGTCCTCAGTGTGGACAACTGGATGAAGTTTACATCGTTTATGAAAGCTCAAAGTATGAGTTGATGCGCATGGAAACCATCAGTCGGCTTGATATTCTCGGGTCGGCATTGGATCTCCATGTAAACTGGAGAAACTGGGCCAAATGGGCAATCTTGAAGAACTTCATTTAGAAGTTATAGAAAAAGATTCTATTTAGCAAAAGAAAGGATTGCTGACAAAATATACAGCCCCGCTTGAATTTTCCCCTTGCATTACTTGCTTGTGCAAGCAAGTAATATGAATGCCACCATATGAATACTTGTGGCATTCATATTGGTGGCATCCTGCCTGAGGCGGACTGAAATATGTCATATGCCGAGGTTTTGAAGACGAACTTCAGTAAAGCCATAAGGATTACATACAGCTAGGTGGAAGGTGTCTTCCCCTATGGGTATTGAAAATGCACACAGTACTTCAAAGCCTTTGCTTCAAATAAAAGCCTGCAAACTTCCATAACAGCTAGACACAAAATGAGCACCATCAGAAGACACCAACACACTTAGTCTACTCCAAACTATTTTTGGATATAAAAGTATCAAGGATCTTAAACAAGTCTTCAATCTTGGCACTAACAGTGATACTTTTATAAAAGAAAAGATCTTTGCCACCTATAAACCGTAGGTAACAAATAAAGCAAGCATCATTATTATTACATGTGGTCTCATCCAGCTTGAAGCCAAATTCCTTCCCTTTTAATTTTTTAATTAATTGATCATTGAGGTCTTCCATTATGTGGATATTCTGGGGTTGATGGGGTTAATGAACAAGGGCACTTTTGAAAGTAACTTCTCAGCAGACTCACTGATCACAATGTTCATTATATCGACATCAACATGTAGAATATGTTCTGCAATTGTATGGCACTTCTTACATTTTGCAATTCTATGTACTACCTTGTCAGATGTTAGCAAAGTAGTATTGATGCTTGCTAATAAAAACTACCCTTTTGTTGATTTAACTCTTTTAGCTTTCTGCTAATGAAGTCATGAGATTTACTAACTAAGATGGTGGAATGAGTGATTTCTAAATGGGGTTTAACTAACTTGGTAGCACTGTGGTGCCTAAACCTTTATACACAAAACACTTTGTGGCCTCTCTTTGCCTTTGACTTCTGTCAATGTAAAACCAAACTTCAAATAGCTGTAATTATATTTTTTATTTTTATCTTCTTTATATTCTTACCACCGGTGGACAATATGCCATCTTTATTTTTTTAAAAACCAACCCATTTTTAAAAATGTATGCAAAAAAGAATACTTCAAAAACTTTACTTGATCATAACAATAATCATTTGATATTCTCAGAGTATCAAATCTATTGAGATTATCAATTCTAATGACACTAATTCAACACTAAAACCATGCAAAAATCCAACATTTATTTATTATAAGAACACAAACTACCAGAAAACTCACATCACTAAAACAATCAAGACTAATGTTGCATCATCTAATAACCATTTACAGGCTTCCACAAACTGTAACCAAGTGGTTTGCACCAACTACGCTAGTTGTTGCGTCCTACAACATTAAATTGAATGTGCAAATAAAATGATGTAACATTTCAATTTTGTAATAAAGTTGAAAAAATGTGTCCATGAAGTTCTATATAAATTAGTCAATCATTCATTTGTGTTAAAGACGTATGTAAAAACAGGTATCAATGTAACCTTCATAAACAAGATGTATTACAAATTCAAAATGTCAAAATCAAATAAATTAATCTGCCAGACCAATCTAGAAGTGCTAACACACATTAAAAGGTTGTAGATAAATAATAATAGTCACATTATTTTATAAAATTTTCATTAGCGAAACAACTAAAAAATAAACTAAGAAATCATCAAAACTGTTAAGCCCATTTTAAAAAAAATTTAAAAAATTTTTAAACTAAAACATAAAAGACAAATCAATTATCATGAAATCACTGATAAACAACTACACTATCACTTATTTCACTGATTATAATCATAGAAAACCAAATGGGAATACATTAATGGAGTACTGAAGAATAACATGCGTTCTTTGTTAAGTTTATTGAACAGGATAATTATGGGTCAATTAATATTCCAGATATTACAATAAGTAACAGAAACAGTAGTTTTAAATTTACTAGCAATATAAAGGACTAAGGCAAGATAAGGTATAATAATGCTTCCTTTACAGAATTAACATAAGTGCACAGAATAAGCAAGCACTGGTAACAATTCAGCCTCATAACTAAGAGTAAAATTATGTTTGCCAAACAGTATTTACTAAACTGGACCAAGCAATCTGATATGTGCCACAAAGTAAACCAAACCAGTTATTTAATTTAAAGGACAGATAAGGTGAGGTTAAGGGCATTTTGCAACAAAGAAATAAGTATAATTAAATATACTGATTTATGTTTGATAGACAAAATTGATTGTTCAACATAGAAGATATTAATTTCCTATTTAAAAATATCCCAGAATTGTTCTTAACAAAAAGACAAAGCTGAATTCAGTAATAACTGGTAATTTTATCAGTGAAAACCAGAACTACACAAAAAATTATTTTAATATGGATCGTCATAATAACACTGATAATTTCTCCTAGTGATAGGCATGAAACAAAAGCCATAAAACGCAAATGCAAAATAATTTTATTTTTCTACTGATATTTTATAAAGATGAAAAGAATCAGAGATACACACATTGCAATCATATATTACCAGACACAATGTTTGACAAATTTAAAAACATGTATGATAATGCACGGACCTGCATTAAAAACCAGCTTCTCAATCAATAAGCACAAAAAAGAGCAATTTTAATTTCCATACCATTGTAAATAACTTTCGGCATGCAAAATAACCATGCATGAAATAGGCACAAAAGCTGATCTACAATCAGACTCGTGTCCCTGTTGTAACAATCATGGTGAAGTTTTAGATTACTATAATGCTGAAAGGAAAGGTTATGGAAACATAGAGCAAGCACCAAATTACAGAGAAACATTAACAAAATTTTCAAGTCTGATTCATCAGTTGTACAATCCTTTAAACCATAATAAACAAATAAATAACATGTCACCACTGAGATGCTGGCTGATCCACCAATTTAGTGTTCAGTGTCAGACATTAGTTCCATCATCATAAATTCAATTTAGACAAAAAATAATGAACGTCAGTAGTATCACTTCTTCTGCAGTTAAAAATTCAATCATTCCATGTTGTTTTATATTTGCTGATGTAACAGAAGTAATCAACTCCGTAACAATGGCAACAGGTAGAAAATGAGAGAGTGAGGGTCAACGAATTTTGGAATAGTAGTAAGTGAATGAACTACAAGCTAGCAGCATTTGTCGCTTTGTGTTGACATTTTGCCCTCCCATATTGTTCTAGTGTACATTACATTTCAGCCATACCTCATATGTTACCTGTATTAAACATTTTCAATATATTAAAAACTTTCTCAAAATAATAACTATCAAAATTCTTATTATAATTTTTGACCTCTTTCAAAGTACACCTAGTTATCCCAATACTCCATAGAAAGGTGCTAATGAGTTACAAATAACTGAAATTAATAGAAAATAGAATGATACAAATAATAACACACTACGCTTTAAACAAAAAAAAAAGTTTATTTATAATCAAATCTAATAACGTAAATTTAGTAAAATTTAAAACTACCTACTATGATAACAAATAGAAGCTTATGAATTCCAAAATGTAATTCTAAATTCTATAACAGTTTTAAAATAGGTAGACATCACACATTACAATCATCTTCTGGTATGGCTAAAAATGCCCTCAAGTAATAAAAATACATTAAGGAAAATTGTGTAACGGCTAAAGATGCCCTCAAGTAATAAAAATACATTAAGGAAAATTGTCTATGACTAAAAACTTTATATTATTGATACTGCATCAAACAGTTACTCACAAATAATAGTACATATGACTTTTACGCACTATTATGTATAATTACTTTTAGTAAATAAAATAATAAACAATTTTTTGTAACATTTTTTTCATTTCAGCCACTACAAAGTACATCACTTTAACTATTTCATTTACCTTTCAGTTTCTTTTTCTTCCACATCTCCTTCATTACTTCTGGTATTTTTTTTTTTATTTTTTCTGTCCTAGTGTTCCTGGAAACCAGTGATGTTTTGCAACTACTTTCTCAGTGGTGAACATTCTTTAATTCTTGTGTTATTTTCAGTTTTTCCATCTTGTTCAGTTTCTCTGATCCATCTGTTAATAGTTCTTAGATTTTTAAAGTATATATACAGATAGTGTGCCAGCCTGTTTTGACTCATTCTTGGTAGGTGACCAAAATAGAAGAGTTTTCTTTTTTCTGATTACATCTGATACTTTCTCTCTATGTTCATATACAATTAGTTCATTATTGTGTCTTCTGTATTCTGTACAGTCTTTGATGGGTCTTAACTTATTTTATTTTAAGCATATTTTTTTGCTAAATCAGATTAATATACTAATGTTTTATTCATATCTGTATTACATCAATGTTGTCTCTTACTGCGGAACACGTTTTATATTTTTTTGGTTGTAATAAACAATAAAAATACAAATAAAAAAACAAAAAAAAAAATCAAGAGTGCTAATAAAAAAAAAAAAATATTTAATGAAATAAGTTTTACCTTTATCATCAGTGTGATCTCTGAGTGCAATCATATCAGGCGCAAGTGAAATTTGAGAACGATTTAAGACGTCATATGAGATGGCAGGTGCTGGCCACCTGGGTGTGGCCAATAAACGTCCTTCATAACTATACAAACTCATTGAACTACGTTCAACTATCAGAAAATGTCTGAAAAATAAACACATCAAAATTAAATCCAGTCTAAAAAAATTATAACAAACATTAAATTGCAAAATACTGTAGTACATTTTTCAAAAGAAAATCAGAATAACAAATAACAAACATTGTAAAAGAGAAATAAAAACAAAAATATTACCTGTCTGCTAATAATACCATTGATACAGATCCTTCTCTCAATTCAATAATGATCGGTGTATTAAGATTTGTAGTAAGATAAACATAACATTGAGCAGGAGTAATAATAATTAAATGCTTGAACCCAAGAGCTAAATGTATTATTCGTTCTGGTAATTCTAGTTTATCCTTAGCCTCAGTGCAGACATCTTTAACAATCACTGTTTTCCGTCCAATCATAACTGCTTCAATATGTCTCCATCCTAAACGCCTAAAATAAAAAAAATGATTTACATTATAATTTGAACTATATCTTGTAAAAAGAAAATTACCAAAAATATCATTAAACCTGAAGCATCAGTTTTGAAATAGAAAATGCCATATGACATGTTTTTAGATATAAATTTGGATGACTGTTAATTAAGCATAAGCCTCTTTTACAATTTTCAAGAAAAAAATGTATGTGAATGCATTACATCATGTGTTTAGGATGACATATGAAATACTGATGATTGATGATTATTAGCAGAGTTATAAAAACTCAATTTGATCAAAAGTGATATAATTTTGCTTTGTAGAAAGTATATTTAATAGTAGTAGGGCAAGTGATCCAAAAAAGATACTTTGGGGGCAAAATCGCAGGTGGGAAACCCTGTAAACAAGTTTAAAGATTTTTTAAATTTTCTTTTTTGGGTTTAATTTAACATGTATTAAAACTTTAAATAATAAGATATGTATGTCATACTTCTAAATTTCTTGGTTTTTATTTATCTGGTTCATCAGACTGATTTGTGATATACTAACCTTTCTATGATATGTGCAAGAAGTACAAGATTATTTGCACAGGCTCCAGCTATTTGTGTTCCATCACTAGACCACGCTAAACTGTATATACTGCCTGCAGCTGGTTTCTCCAAACAGTGAGACCACTAAAAGTACAGAAAACAATCTATCAGGGTAAAATACAAATTTCATGAAATTTTTATTTTTTTACATATAAAATGTCAACTTTATGAGGTAACTTTTTTATCTCAATTACTTGAAAAACATTTTTCTCTTTAACTACAGAGTAAAATTTTTAATCAAAATAAGGAAAAGAGCTGTTTTAGAAAAATTGTGATCCTTACATGACTTCTTTGACAGTTGACCAGATTTCTTAGACGACTGGTTTTTGAACAGTTTGAGACCTACAAAACTTACTAAAATTTAAAGAACGCTTTTATAAAGATATTTTGCCATTTAAAATATGCAATTTACTAAACTTAAAATTATCAATAAAAATATACATGTAATGTAGTATAAATATGTGTACATATAAATATTTCACTATATATCTTTATTAACTTATTACTTAATAACACATTACAGTTAATGGATTATATTAAAAAAAATGTTTACAACATAAATATGTAAATTTAAAGACAAAATGGTTATCAAGATAATGCTTGAGTAAAGAAAAACCACTAGAACTAAGCAGATAAATAAAGAATGTCTACTACAACATCTTAAAATAATTAAAAGTCATTGTATGTATATGGGTATGTAAATGAATCTTGAAGCTTGAACTACGACGGTCAGTGCGGTGCCTGTTTCCAAACAGAAAACATTCATGCGCAGAAGCAAATTGCTTTCATAAAAATACAAATTTTTATTTAATGTTATGGGATGATATGGAATTTTTTTAAATATTTTCTTATACCAATGTTTATGCTTTATAAATGATTAAGTAATTTGACATAGAAAGAAATATTATGGTATATTTTTAAATGTTATAAAAATGTTCTAAAATATTCTCAACATGAATTATAATTATGTTAGCAGACAAATGCTAAATGATAAATTAATTAACAATATAATTGTCTTGACATATATAAATATAGTTTATAATCTATTATGATTTTATTTATTGTAAAAATAAACATGGACAAGTCAAATATTATAATTTAGGAAATGAGTCATCATCTTTCTTAAAATCATCAAAAAACAATATTGCCATAATGTTCATTACATGTTAATAGTTTTCAAATACAGCTAGACCAACATAAAAATAAATAAATACCCATAAGCCTACAATATTGAATGCATGATTACAATCCAATGAGCTAGTGGTCCTGTATTTGCTGATCCTGTAACAGCATTTGTGCAAATTCTGTTTCTTTTTTTTTATTCAAGTTTTGATTGAGAAAAGGAAGCTACATTTAATAATCGATTATAAAAAGATTTTTGTGTTTTATAATTATGAGTGAACATAAGTCTTCAGTGAACTAATAAACAAGAAACTGAAACGGCAGCCCTCAGAAATAATAAATAGTGTGTATATGTTTATCAAACAAGGTGCAGTCCGAAAAGGGAGATAATTCCTGATTAACATTAAAAAATATGAAGAAAGAACAGCAGCTGCATATGGGACATCATGTTCCCAAGTCCAAAAAGTGAGAAAAGAGAAAAGTGGTAGCTAAAAAAATTAGCCAAAAATCTGGCAGAAACTACATGATTTTGACAAGTGTGTGGTGAGAAGATTATAAACAAATTTCATGACATTCATATATAACTGCTGATGGTGAAAAAGATAATGTTAGCACTTAAAGATGCCATTGGTTAGTCAGGAAAAGATACAAGTTTGAGAAAAATAATAAAAGAACTGGGCTTTAGATGGAGCAAAACTGAAAAAAAAAAAACAGTAAGATTCTCATAGAGCAACATGACATATGGATTAATCTTATTCAGTATCTGACTGTTGTAAAAAAGTTTAGGAACGAAAATAAGCCAACAGTGTGCCTCAAAGAGTCATATACAGAATGACTCAGGAGGATAGGGCAATACTTTGACATCTCATTCTAGAGGCTAAAAATAAGAAAAACGTTCATATAAACATAGGTCGTAAACATGGGAGTTACACAGGGTGAAAGATTTCGCCCAAAATTCAGTTCCTCCAGGTAAAGCCCCTCCAGGCTTTCTGAAATTTTGGGAAGGTCAATTAAGGGGCAAATTCAATTTTTCTTATGGTTTTTGAGCTGGGAAATAGAGGACCAGGGTTTTGTTACCTGTTACGTGGCAGGCGCGATGGGATGAGTCCACTAAGGGTCGGTATACCCACGATTTGTTTCCGGAGGTAGTTAGCTTTTGCGCTAATAAGTGGGTATTCCCTAATCGGCACCTAAGACAATTTCTTTCTGGGCATGGCGCTTTTCAGCATAGCTTGGCTAGGTTTCGTCTTGTTGAATCAGGACTTTGCCCAGATGTAATGTCACGGACAGTGTTAGCCATGTGCTATACGTCTGTCCCCAGTATGAGTTTACATGTGACAGAGTGGTTAGGGGACTTGAGAGATTACACTCAGGCCTTGATTTAAGGATCAATTGGAAGACCATGGCTGTGTGGCAGCTTGTCACTGGCTTTCTGCGGACCATTGCATCTTCCAGGGTTGCGGAAGGTGTTTAGGAGGTAGGAGCCTGGGTGGCTAGGGTTCCGGCTTGTCCAGTTAAGTGGCTGGACATAGGCGATTTGGCGACGAGCCACGATTATTTTCTTACTGTGAAGATTGCATTATGGTATGGCTCTGGAAGGGCAGTGACTGCCTTTTAGGTTTGCGCTGCTCTGCTGGTAGGAATATTAGTCTTGGCATCGTTGGGGTCTGTTGGTTATGCAGGCGGCCGTGGCGGTGTCAGGGCTGATGTGGGTTTAGATGCGATGAGAAGAGAATGTTACATGAATATGGTACCTTGGGAGGTATTTGCCTTCAGTTAGACCCCTAGTGAACGTATATTGCATGTGTAATGTTACAGGTCAAAATTTCATTGCTGCGAGCAGCATTTTGAGTGGAAATTTGATCTCCAATCGATTTGATCGTTGCATATATGGCATTCAAAGTCACATGGGCAGTTAGATTGGTTAGAGTAGGCGCGGAGTTTCATGCTTCCGTGTTGTGGTTATGTAGCTATAGGGCTACATGTAAGTCGACCTAAGCCTATGACGAGAGCGATTGCTGCTGAGGTATTTTACTCTGATGCTAAATGTCTACCGCGGCATTTAAATTGGGGGCATCTCGACCAAGGCCTGATTGATGACTGAGATATGTAATCAGTACGAAGGTCATTCAGATGACTCCCAATAAAGCCCTTCAGGGCTAGGAACGGGAGGGGTGGTGTGGCAGCTAGAACCATCACTGGGTGGGTGTCTTCCCCTACAGGGGTTGGGATGATCAATCGTATTTGCAGTATTATGTCAAATTCTTATCATAAATATTCCAGAAAACTGTTAAGAAGTGTATATTTGTATTCATTTTACAGTGCATAAAAATCAAGTCTGTTAAAAAAAGTTAAATTTTGTTTTTGTTTTGAAAAATGCCATGTATCTTCACTAATGTCGAATATGCCGACATGATTTTCATCTAAAGAAAGGATTTCATGGATTTTGCAATGGAAGTGCTGCGGCAGCGGTTACGGAATATCGACATAGGTATCCTGGTCATATTGTACCAAATCGTAAAGTATTTATCAGAATTTTTAATAATCTTCGTGATATTGGTACACTTCCCAGTACTATTTCATCTGAACGACAAGCAAATCATACTGATGAAGGTGAAAACATTCTGCTGATGGTTCAACGTAGTCCGGCAACAAGCACACGATTAATTGCAACACGGCTCAATATTTCACAAAGTAGAGTATGGAGGACATTAAATAATAATGGATTGCATCCTTTTC
>JAAAKQ030496883.1:6989-18148 GCA_010016005.3 Zanna intricata | reverse complement strand
TGATCACCTAGAAAAATCCCTAAGAAAGTCCAGGAGAGCGGATAACGGATAAGGGAATCAGGGTGATGCTAGTAAACGGTCCATCTATCCACAAAGTAAAGGCGAATTGAAACAAACGTTGCCACCCAAAGGGATACATCAGGCTGCCTCCACGTTTGTTTCGTTACGAAAAAATCCTCCTCCATTTCTAAAATTCTAAGGCAAGTAGAAGAGCCTAAATGAACGGTATAAATCGTTTGGACAAATATCCGCTCCAGGATTTTAAAAACGATGAGAACACCACGTTAGTGATCAACGATTTCGCTAAGGTCAGCTTAAATCCTTTTATAAACTAAAATTAATTTATACGTGGATTTTAAGGTGAACGATATCTAAAGGCAAAGCCCTTTGAAGAGGCAACTAAAGCGCAGACTTTCTTAAGGAAAACCTATTTAGTCCATCCCCCAGAATTGGCTGATGCGTGTATGATTTGGAGGTATCCAACCGATTTCCTTTTTTCCTACCCGCTCTTTTTCACGCCCAAATAACATTCTACAGGTTTTAGCAATTATTGGATTCATTGGGTATAGAAGCCGTATTTCGTATTTTTGACGTTCAATGGTGAAAAGGATTGAATTTATACTCGAATAATTCAGGAAACTTCTGTTTCGAATCTGGTCCCTGAATAGAAACCCAAACCAGGAGCTTTGTTGCTTACTAGGCAAAGTTGACCCTCCTGACATGTACGTATATCATACAAAGGCAACTAAATTAAAGTTAACATTAATTTACGATAAAATTTGTTAACATTTTGCAAATAAAAAATTATATATATAAAATAGGATAATGAAAGAAAAAATTACCAAGGCAATTACCATGAATGAATAGGATTAAAAGCTTAAACAATAAATCAGGTCAACACCATTGTATGATATACAAAATAAAATACCGCATTGAAAACTTCTCATAACGTCAAGAGTCTTACATAAGTTAAAATATTATAATGTATCACTGTAACTAGTGTATATGCAAAACCCATTAAAAAAAAAAAAAATTCTAACGGTTAAATATCTTCTAGCATTTCAATTTAATAATGGTAAAAATAATTTAAATAACAAATAACCGACTCACCGAACACAAAAATATATTAGCAGCGTATTAAATAAAGTCCTTAAGACTCTCCTTACCTAAAACAAAAAAAGAAATCGTTTAAATTAATTACTACATCACATTTTCTTTTAATAATTAAATTTAAGTATATTATATAATAATTAACGTACAATAATATTATACAACATACCATAGCGACAGGTGAAAATTATAATTTGTAAATAACACCAGTTTCTTAATTCGGATAATTTAAGGTAGGAGACGATTGAAAATCATTAATCTATATTTGATAATACCTATTCTCATAAGCTTACCGATTTCATTTCTCGAATTTACTAACATCATAAGAACCACGCATTTTTTGACAGTATACATACAATAGGAATTAAAGAATTAATTTCATTCAAAATTTACCACAAATAGCAATCTAACGTCCAACCTCCCACTTTTATATTATTATGTTATAGGAGCTTTCGTCCATTAAAATAGAACTAAAGTTATACAACTATACCAAAGATAGATGCAGTCTTTTTTCCTCTGGAGTTTTTACGTTTCTCACTATCCACCCTTTTTTTTCGATCCTTCCTTCTCGATATTATTTTATGGATGAGATAAACGCTCACTATATCCGTACTATGAAAATAGAAACGTGCATATCTTTGGTATTTTTATGGATAGTAGGGGATGGTTCTGCATATAAACTTAACCGTATAAAATTTCCAACTCGGTAAACGTATAGAGCTCTAATTTTGGGGGAGGGGTGTTTTAGCTAGTAAATAAGGCTTCCTAAATACTTTTTAATACAATCATAGCGAAGTAATCTTATACGAGTAATAATAAATAGTTTAACACCAAATTATAACACGATATAATTTATTAAGAATTAATTCATAATCGAGATAATCTATTTATTACAATTTAAAATTACATCTCAATGTAATAGATATAATTTAGGATTACTTACTGTAATTAATTAAAATTTAATATTAGTTAACAGATAGTTAATTTTGATTAAAAATGTTATTTGTTTTTAAATTAGATGTAATAATCTATTAGCTATCTATGTAATACTAATGAAGCAAAAAGTTAAAATTATTTTATCACTAAATGAAGTACTAGCATCTAATAATGGCTAACTTCGTCAAAATGGTACAAACATGCAATTTATGACCTTTAGTGATAATAAAATAAAAGGAATGCAGAATATATTTATTTTTTTTTACACCGCTATATAATATCTGAAAATTTCGAAATATTACATTTGAAGGAGAAGTACGAGTGCTCTCACCCTGACATCCGTATGGTTTATCTTATTTCATAATTATGTACGATGCGGCATCACCGAGTTTACTTCCTGCCGTATTAGATCTAAAAAAAAAGAAAAAAAAAAAGTATTCATAAATAAATTCGAATACTTAAGATACGGTTAATATTCAAATCCGAAAAGATCTGTCGATAATATATTCAACTAAAGCTTGATAAAATAATATTTATACAGAACCTGAATAAGAGATACAGCTTAATTTCGACTGAATAGTATTTCTAACTCGTAAAGAAAGCCGAATTAAAATACAATAGGATTAAACAAGATACGAGAGCGGTGTGGAACAGGTATAAATGAATATAACATACTACCAAACGATCGCTTTTTACACAGTATAACAAGCTTACATAATGGAACAACGAAATGTAATTCCACAGTCATTCCAGCATAGTAGCCGGCCGATTATTATTGTATCCTCGACTCTTCTTCTTCTTTATCCTCCTCGTGGATTACAATTCGACCTTGATCTATTATATTTTACTTTAGGTAATCGTTACGGCACCATCGTTTTTTTTACAGCCATAATGTTTATGATGGAATCATTATTGATAATACACTTACAATCGAAGAGATTGCATTATTTTTCAGCAAATATTAGTATAAAGAAATATATAAACTACACAGACAAAATCCAAGAAAAACAAAAGTAAACTTACACTTACATTTACATACGCTAAATAATTCTAAGGACAATGAATGTTTATGAAGTTTGCTTATATACTCGGGTGGTTATTTAAAAGAACGAAATAAAAATGTTTTTTTCTAGAACAGACTACTGTTTAACAGAATCTGTTCATTAATCTTACGACGGATATTCTGTCTATATTAATATTTGTTGAAACCAAACAAAAGTAGCCCTTTTCTTACAAAAGATACAAGGTACAAAACTATTAAAAATCATTTCTATACTGTACTGTTTTCAAAAAAAAAAAGAAGAGAACTTTAAGTCTAAAAAAAATGTATTACCAGTTTCTTTCACCCGGATACAAGTAACAGTTGTAACTTTAATACGGAGACGGTTAGATAAAGCAGGTGCTTGCAGCATAACTTCTACTAAATTTGATCTATATTAGATCTATGTGAAATCTTTTTTAAAAAGTAATTTTCTTTATCCGGCAAATATCTGGATCCTTGATCTAGCAAACAGCAGAACAGCCAGATAGCAAACATGATAGAGCACATGTGAATTATGGTTATCGATGAAATATACGTGAACAATCCAAAAGAACTTTGACGGATGAAGAAAAGAAACAAATGGAACTTACAAAAAAATATACGATTAAGAAGGCAAACAATATGTTGATGAAGACTGAGGAAGCATAATTTTAATCCCAAGGAGTTGCTGCTGCAATGTAAGTGCAGCAAGAGGACTTTCGACAAAAAACCTATAGCTTAGAAACGACAGGAGTACTAGATTATCACAAGACGAGTATCTTAATTCGTCTTTTGAAGTTCTCCTGTTCTTGGTAAAGATCCCATAATCTCCAGAGTACTTGTAGGCGGGATTGATAAACATTGGAGATTGGACATTATGTGTTCAGAAGATGTAGAAATTCGAGGTGATTTAAACTAGCTCCGGCAGAGGAACAGCAGATATTAAGTAAAGGTAGGGTAGTGAACAACTATCACGATATTACTCGCGGGATATCTAAAAATTTACGACTGGTTATTCAGAGTCGAGTACAGAATCAGTCGATCTTAAACTAATTTCAATAAAATTAGTTTTCTGTAGCGGAGACCTCGGTATAAGTTATCGTATACGTACTCCTTAGATGCGACTTCTTCTAGGTTCTGTTTTACTATATGAAAATCTGCACTTAAGCAAAGTACAACTGTATTTGAGATTTGGACGCGTAGGAGAAAGTTTCTAAATCTTTGTTGGACTGATTGATTTGGATTATAAAGGAAAGATTGAATTCGGGGGAAGCAGCACGGAAGATATACATATACTTATTCTAAGTTTTATAACACGAGAACGTGTTATCAATGTGGTTCCATCGACTTATTCAGGGCTTTAGCGTCTTAAATCCAAACAACTGTGATGAAGCCAACCTTTTCGTAGAAAACAGCGCAGAAAGAAGAAGAAGGAAAGACTTTCGAACGGCTCTCTTTCGGCTGATGTTCATCTTTGTTCGCAGTCACTGAGTATATCCCTAATTTATTCAATGATATCGGTTAAACATCTACAGGATCAAGATTAGCCTGCGGGGAA
This sequence comes from Zanna intricata, assembly GCA_010016005.3. Lineage (NCBI taxonomy): Eukaryota > Metazoa > Arthropoda > Insecta > Hemiptera > Fulgoridae > Zanna > Zanna intricata. Next base: position 13,523 of record JAAAKQ030496883.1, on the reverse strand, counting down.
CAACTCCATCAACGGTTCTACGGTCCGCCGGCAGCTTTATAAACGGAAATGTTTCGGGTCCCTGCTTCCTATCCGGTGGCTATACAAAGTCCAACTGAGGGATGAAATACTTATCGTATAAACTTACGTCTTTTAATATATACCGTACACAAATATATTGAACGTGAGCACCGTACGTGTTCTATTCAACAACGTTGAATAGATAACATTTCAATCTGGTACCGGTTTCAATAGTTCGTCTATGGAATATCGGTTTCATATTGTTCTGATATGCGGGCGGACTGTCAAAAAACAATTCAATATTCCCGTTTGTCAAAGATGTCGGAAACAAACAAATATGTATAAACTTTATGTAAAAACGATTAAGAATAAACGATAATAATATTATACAACATTTAATATAACAAAAATCAGGAAAATCAAGTATAAAAAGGTGGAGATAACGCATTCACAATATATGAACAGGCACTAGAACAAAAAAAGAAGAACGTAAATTAAGAGTCGAAATGAAAGCAATAAATAGTAGCACAGTTATTGTTTTAACACAGAAATTAAAATGTACCTATAACAAAAACAATTCATTTTCGATAGCAAAACAAAAGAAAACGTGTAAAAAAAACGTGATAAAAACTATATAAAATATTTCAAAAAATAAACGATACATGTACTTAAAAAAAAGTTAATATGTACATAAAAAAAAGTCTAACAACAAATAGTCATAAACATTTTTGGGATAAGATCCTGGTTACTTATGTTTTTAAATGTAATAAACTAAATACAAACATCAATAGAGAAAACGCTATTAGTTTTCTATAACCTTTAGTAGCGATTTCGTATCTTCATAATATCGTAATATTATCTTCAAATACAAAGCGTAGGAAGGGTATACCGTTCGTTTAAAGTAGGTCTGCCTAGCTTGGTTCACTCTCTCTCTAGACCAAAAATAGCACACAATACAACACAATAACAAAAGAAGACGAAACTGATGCACGTGTGCTCGTCGCTCGTGTGTACGTGTTCAACATTTCATGAGACAGAATCATCACGACATGACTTCGACCTTACTTTCACCGTAATATTTTTATTATTATTATTATATACAAAGAAACTGTACGGGTACTTAGCCCAAGTGAAAGAAAAAAATTTCAAGTTATTTTCATTACTTTTGAATCGTTTTACAAACAACCATACGGTTATACGTTTCTCACAACTTACCATTTTTTTTTCGTAATAACAGATTGCTATTTATTATACTTTAATGAATTCCACAACATTACTTTCACAGGTAAGCGTCACCTATGCACGGCAAGACACCAAACAAATAACTGCAAAAATATATATATATATGTATATTTTTTTTTTACATAAAAGAACGCACAAAACGTGAAATGATAAAGTGAAATACTGTAAACAAATCAATTTGTATGCCGTGGACATAAATCAGCATTATCTACAGTGCGTGAAGTTAACCAACCCAACCCATTAGTCGAGCGAGCGGTTGACACCAACGCCGATAAGTTATATTATAATGTCGCAAGAACCTTATCCTGATCTGAATACAACTGTATTATTGCTGTATTTCTATCGTTCAGATTTAATCAGTAGCACTACAAACGGCTGGTCGTAATCAGAAAAAAAATTCTATAAATTAATTTTTTCAGTGAATTCTGAAAATAATTAATATTGGAAAATTTAGTTTTTACTAATACGAGGTCTGTTCAGAAAATAACCGAAAATTTTTATTTACGCGTCAACGGAGATGTTTAGTGACGTAAGTTGGCAGCACTGTGTTCCGCATAACTTGGTGTAACCATATGTTCTTGAATTCTTGATGGCTCGTTTAGTTTTCGTGTTAATGTTATTTAGAGCATGGAATTTAAGTGTTAGTAGCTATTTTTGATGATTGAACTTTTGTCTCGAGGTCGAAGACATAATTAACACAGTTTCGTCTCCCGTTTTGAATCTGTTTGAATGTTTCATCGTCTTTGGATTGTTCAAGAAGTTATCGACAAACGTCCACTCGATGTTCTTTCTGCTGTTCGGTCATCAAACGAAGAACAAACTTTCCTGTGTTCAATTTTTCAGTCAAAATATCATGCCATGCTCCAATCGAGATCCTAACCTCTTCTGCAAGTTCTCTAAAGTCAATAGGCGTTTGGCACGCACCAGATCGTTGATTTTTTGAACGCAGGTATCATCGGTTGAATTCGAAGGCCTTCCTGGATCTTTAACTGACCGATGACCACTTTTAAATCATGAAAATAATTTGTAACATTGCGTCCGACCCAGAGCAACATCTCCATAAGCTTGTTTCAAAAGTTGAAAGAGTTTTTGTGAAAAATTTCCTCAGTTTCACGTAAAACTTTACGTTGTATTGTTCCTCCCGAAAATCGCACATTACAAAATTCGTTACTAAAACTTAAACACGTTGCACTCATAACAATAACGTGAAACTAAACGCGATAAAAAAAAATCAATGAATACGTGGTTACAGAGAAGCTTATGCGGAATACAATGCTGCCAACCGCACGTCACTAAATATCTTCGTTGGCGCGTAATTAATAATTTTCGGTTATTTTCTGAAGAAACCTCGTAAGTTTGGAGAGGACAATATCATTTTAGAAATAAAAATAAGTGAAAAGGCCCACTGAAGGAATGAAGTTATTGCAACGAATGATATTTAGACTGGAAAGACATAAGACCAAAACAAAGGCAATGAAATATAACAGAAAAGAGGAATATTAAGGTAGGTGAACATAATACACCGTGCAGAATTTGGCCGTTTATTGAATAAAATTGCAATAGATGGACGAAATAAAGGTAGAAGTCAAAACGACTAACTGAAAAAACAAGTCGAGGTCTCACGCAGAAAAGAAATTTGCTAATCTCAAATGAAAATCTATGGATTAGAAAAATCCTTAAAAATAATTGTGGAGTGTAGCGCTTGCAAAACATACATAATAAGAAAAGAAAAAGAAAAAAACCTTTGAAATGCGATATTAAAAAACGAATGTGTACAAAACGATGTGTTGAAAAAACGAAATGAAGAGATCTTAAAACAAATAAAAGAGGAAAGCTCATTTGGTTTATTTAATTTCTAACTCCTAAAATATGGAATTCTTAAACATCGCAATAGATTTTGTTTTACCGAAAAAAGCGTCTAGATGTTTTAAATGAGTTCTTAACATAATCTCATTATAGCAAACTCGTATTTTTTCAGCATTTTACGGGGAAAAAATTGCGTTTTATTAAGTTTATCATTGATAAAAATTGAATATTTATCCTATTTGTTTTTCTTTTTGTTCAGTAAGAATCGAATGAAAGTGGAAACGGCCCTATAAAGGAATTTGTAATAAAAAAAAAAATCAACATTTTGGGCAACTTTTTTTAAAATTTTAACACAAGAAATTACAAAAAATGTTTAGAAATTATACCATTTTGATTGGACTTTAACCTCTAAAAAGTATTCTAGAAATTTCTACAATCTAACTTAGACTAGTTTTAGATGCCACACTCACAACATGTAAGATTAATAAAATTTTCTTAAATCCCCTACCATTCAGCTTATGTAATAAAGAAACAATCCCTAACATAATATATATATATTTTTTAATCCTAATAAGTTACATCGTAATAATGAAATAGGTACAGTTATATTGAAAATGTTTATTTCCTGTGGTTTTAAAAATTTATTAAATTTTTTGACGGTTTAAAATATTTCTAAAATTTATTGTACACAAACAAACCACTGCTGTTAAGATACGATAATATTACATAATTAAACAACTAAAAATTCAACACTGGTTTTTTTTTTACATCTAATTAATTTAGAAAATAAATAAAACATAAACAACTCCAAAGGAAATGTTTAATTTAAAAATAATAATAATAACTGAATGTCATTACATAGTTCTCTGGTTTTTCTTGAATATCGTATTAAAATTTTTTTAGTAGATTAAAACTGATCCCAGTAAATACAGATTGATTTATTGTTAAGAGCATTCTTAGTAGCGATTGCATTATGCTGAATTTGAAATTTTGTTTAATTTCAAGTAATGAATTCTTTATAGCGTACGTCAATCGCTATTATATTATTAGCATGTGAAAGTTTTACTGAACTATGCGTCACAGTTTGATACAAGAGTAAAATAATTGCTACTGTAACAACAAATGATACAAAGTAATTATTTTAAAACAAAAGGAAGCTTGTTTTTCAGGAATTTTTTTTTTAACTTTTAAGTATTTTGGTTACGTTCGTAATATTTGCCTTTCAAGGTATTACTTTAACACAAAGACTGAGCTATATTTAACGATTAGAATGAAAAACAAAAAAACTTTCAATAAAGTTCTATAATTACGCGAATATTCAGATAGTTAAAATATAATTAATTATAATAAAATTGTAAAATATATAAAACGACAAAATACGACGTTTATTTCGAAGATTTCTAATTTATCCGTGGACTGACCTTATTTTACGAGATGGCGCTTACATTCAGCCTCCCACCGTTTCAATTTTTTACGGTGAAAGCGCCTCGGTTCGCTACGCCATCCGTTCAGGGAAAGTGCGCTGTAGAGAGTTACTCACCGATAGCTCTCTTCTATTGTTCTCAGCATCGACTCTACTCTTCTATTCTGTCGTTATATTCTACGGGCTTCCTTTCCAGTAGCATAATAAACAAATAGCCTAACCTACATGTTACATTTTACCGATCGACTATAATATTAAATAAAAGCAATAAAAATAAAACGGAATATTATTTTGTACACATTTCAAGTATTCACAACATAAATTTATCCTTTGTTTTTAACTCGAATCGTAAAAGATTTATAAAATATATATAGCAATATAGAAGAATTCCGTATAGAAAAAGAAATGCTGGGTTTCAAGAATGAATATACTTTTTATTGGACAGGACTCAAAATTTACTTTTTATGTGTGATTTTGAAACGACAAAATTAAGATTTTGTTTACCTATTCTCCGTCAGATAGCAGCTGCGTTAGACTATTACACAGCCCAAGCTGTTATGACCCCGGGCTTCAGTCCACGGAGTCGCCACGAGAGCAAGCACAGTGCGTATACCAGGGGCGGATCCAGCAACTGAATTTGTGAGGTGCCGTTAGGGCAAGGGGTCACATTTTGCTATTCCATTCTAATTGGATCAGGAGCATAATATTTCACAAACTTCTATCGGTTACATATTATATTCTTAACTATTCAATCGTTTAACCGATCATTAGCATTGCTATGAAAGAGGCAAAAAGGCACGGTTTCGGCAAAAGCAAAATAGTGTTTAAATTTTATTTTGATTTATAAAAATTAAGCTGTAATTCGAAGTGACTCTTACGGGGGATTCCAGAAGCTAAATTACTTTTAAGGTCGGACTGTACAGTTCTTAAAACTTAAATCAAAACTCCCACGCAAAATTATATAATAATATAGGATAGGATAAAAAATAAAAAGATGAAAATTTAAATTAAGTTGATTTTTATTTGTTCATTCATTTCAATATTTACAATTAATCCATACAAACCTAGATGTTACATATTTTATTTCATAAATAATAATAATAATAATAATAATGATGCAATGATTTATTTACAAAATAAATTCATCTCGATGAGTAGGCATCTTAGCATACCGATCGATAACGCGATCTATATCCATTTGCATATCGTTACGAATATATGCATAATAGCAAGGGACGTCAGCCTCTCTTATGTTAATTATAGAGTTGCAACTTGCAACTGGTTATTTTCACAGTTATTGGTAAAATGTTTCAATTCTTTTCAACTGAGTTTTCAAAATGCAAGCCTTCGGGTCTTTGGGGAGGTACGACCCCCCCCTCCCCTGGATCCTCCAGGGGCGTATACCAATTCACAGAAACAAAATCGGTGAATAAATAAAGCGAATCTATCGCAGAAATTCTCTGACAAAGCATACGTAAGTGGTGTGAACAGTTCTTGGAAACCGAAAGGGTTCTTTTGAAAGAACACTTGCCGGATACACCCAAAACAAGCGGCGAGAAAACAAAGAATTCCACTCTCCACCCGACGAAGTCCGAAACGTTAGGTTCGTAATTTAGTCCTCGACAAAAGTTTCTAAAAGCACTATGGAGTATTTATACGATAGTGTTCGCAAGCAATTGAAATTTCGTGCTTATAAACTATAGTTACTACTTGAAAATAAAACTAACGATAAACCACAAAGAGTTCAAATCCTAACGGTCACATTAGAGTTCACGAAACTACTTGTAGCGCAATTTTATTTTCTGAAATAACATTTTACGGTCAGAGAGTCGTGAATCGCCATAACTGCAGAGTATGGGGCTCAGAAAAACCGATCGAATCGTTGAAACTTGTCCGCAAATGTACAAAAGTAAATATGTGGTGATAACGCATAAACAATTTTTTTTCCCCCCAACAAGCGGACTGTTACGAACACAGTGTACTCGAATGTATAAACATGTTTTCGCAGATTGAGAACACATAAAGCTTAATTTTCCAATACGAAGGAGCCTCTTTGTATAACG
>JAAAKQ030496872.1:2287-13191 GCA_010016005.3 Zanna intricata | reverse complement strand
ACTTTGTAAATGTTATTTAAATGTGTAAATGTTACTTATATATCATGTCTTAATATTTTTTTTTGAATTAACATCCAGTGAAATATACATACATTATTATAAGGTATATTATGTATATTTCCATTAAAAGATCAACAGTTAACATGTTTTGTTAGAAATGACATGGAATGCCATATTGGTGGTTTTCCATTATACCATTAGCTGTTTTATCTTGTACCATTAATAGCAATAAAAAGGCATATTACATTATTTAATGCCAACATTAGTCAACAACATTCTATGTATGTATATATATATATGTGTGTGTGATATATATTTCATGTTTGTATTTCAAGTTTATTTACATTTGAAAGGTGAATTCTAATAAAAATAACCAAAGATAACATTTAATTGTTTATTCAGTTAATAGAATACTAGTTAATATACTAGTTAATTACTAGTTTAATATCTAGCTTTTGTTTAAGGATATACTAAACTTCACTTCGTCACTACTCTAAGTATCATCTCTTAATTTTTTTTTTCTTTTAGTAACATCCACAGAAATATAAATTTATTTTACTATAATATAATTACATTTATTAAACTTTAATTAGAATTTAGAAAATATATTAAATAGAAGTATTAAAGTTATATTCATCATACACCAGTGAGCAACATGTTGTCAAAAACACAGGATAGGTTATCTGGTTTAGAGGAAAATATTAGAAACCTTTTGTTAAAATAGTTATTTACAATCAAAAAAAAGTTATTTTTTGAATTCTTATGAATAAAGATTTTATTTTTAATAAATATCTGGGTTTTCTTTTAATAAAAAAAACAGTTTTTTAGTTGTACTAAATACAGTTTTTTAAGTTGTAGAACAGTGAATTTCTAGTTGTACTTCAAAGTACACTTCATACAAAGTGACAATAACATTCACTGTTCGACATAACTAATTAGCTGAAACAAAAGTGTAACTGGAGTCACATGGCTTTTTTCTCAGCTGCAAGACGGACCAGGGAATTTTATTTGGCACTGAAATTTGACTCCATATGATTTTTTTTCTTTGTGATTTATTAATTGAAGCAGCTCCATCAGAAAAGCATAGGATGAAGATTTGATTAAATAGGTTTTATATGCTGTATGATGAATAGCTTTAACCCTACATTATTTTTTGTGAATACATATAGTGCATTTTTTTCTTTACCTCTGCCTATCATTTTTTTCTTTACCTCTGCCTATAATAATAATAATAATGTAGCCATGATATGTACCCCACCCCCTTATTGGTATCTGGTTTTATACAGTTCATGTGGATTTGAGGAAACACCAGGGTTGCTTCACCTCTGCCTGTAATTATGTAGCCACCCTCTTATTGGTGTCTATCTTATTGTTAATAAGTGGATTTGAGGAAACAATATACAGGTTGCTTGATCCCAATTCCAAAGAGATGTTTGTGTGATATTTTATACTGAGCACGTTTCTTATTTAATTTTTAAATAATGGTTGGCATCGCTACTAAATCCTCAGTTTTTCCTTTAGTTTTTACAAATCCTTACAGCTGCACTCATCCGGCTCTATATGACTTCCTGGTGGCTCATCAGCTTCATCCATGCTACAAACCTAATCGAGGTATATTAAACCAAGGTGGCAAATTATTCAACAGTATCTTCAATTCTTTCAAAAAATAAATAATTGTCTATCAATAAACTAAAATTAGCATTCATTATTACAGTTTCAAAGTAAACAATGAAGATTCTTGACCAACTACTTTCCAAGATGTAAATTTCACTTTTCCTTTTTTTTATTATATTGAATAGTTTTTTTTTTATTTAATACTTTTTTTAATGAAGAAATGACAAGATCCCCTTGAAAACACATTTTTCAGTAGAAATAAGATTTATCATTAATGTTTATTATGCAAGTTTGTCATCCAACATTCATTTTGGTTCAATATAGCTTCCAATATACATCCCACTTGAAGTCTATTTCATTCCAGATGTAGCCAACTTCACAAAAAAAAAAATTAACCAGGTCAATTGGACCTTCATCATGACCAATTCACCAACAACCTAGAAGTAAATCTTGTACTTCTAGGTGGTAGTGAGGTGGTGTCCCATCTTTTCTTTAGTAACGGCATCCATCTTAGTCATCATCGTCAGAGGAATTAGAAAATTTTGAAGCATGTCCAAATAATACCATTTTCAGTTATGCTTAGGGCACAAAAAATATTTACCTTAGAGGACTATCACACATTCTTGATACTTTGCATTGAATGTGATGCAAATCAATCTCATTCAGTGCAAAGTTTCAAGAGGGTTTTGCTATCCCATATTTGGCAGTTTTGGGTGCCACCTTGGTAGTACTTTGTCACTGGTATGAAATGTTGATTCATCATTAAATTACATCATTATATCCATCATCTCCACACAAAACTGCAGCCGAGCAACTTTGTCATCATGTGTAATGTGTTGAATGAACCATAGTTAGTTTATATGGCTTTAAGTGCGATTGTTATGTACTACGCGCCAAACAGTTTGTTTAATTCCAATCTCACATGGACACATGGAGTAGATTTCTTCTGACTAAATCCAAGGCTTTCTCCCAGTTCTACAGCAGCAGGCGATTTTGTATGTAACAGAACAACCTGTCTCAATGAAGGTGTGGTGCCAAGAGTAAATTGTATGTCTACTAGAATGATCTCTATTGTACTCTATATGATAATTACATTGAACTGCAAATCTTGAAACCAAAATGCACCACAAGCACGTTCCACACCAGTAAATGTTTCCATTTTTAACAACACTGGTGGCCAAATTCAGTACACTATGAGCATAGTTTTCTATGCTAGTCAAAACATTAATGGGTTTTACTATGAAATGAGACCTCAACCAAATCTAAGGTTTATCTAAATAAATTTTTAAAGCTTTTATTATTTGTTAAGTCCTTTTTAAATAAGCCAATTTAGCATCACCAAACACAATATTTTATAAATTATTATGAAATATATAATACACATGAGTTTTTATATATTATTACTCTTATTAATATTAATCAATTCTTAATTTCTTCTTCTGTAATTTCTTGCGAGATTTCTTCAGGGCTATCAATCATTTTTTTGTAAACTGTACTCTCAATTTCCTTTTCTTCTTCTGAAGTTTCATAACTTTCATCTTTTAATGATAGTTCCACTGCTGGTAATGATGATGACGTTTCAACGTATCCAAATGATTTTATTGAAATATCACCTGCAACCTAAAACAATCATTTCAAGTATTAAACTTTGGTTTTTTATTTTTTAAAGCTAACAAATAAATGAAATGGTATGTTGTCAATATTCTGCTGTACTATTTATTTTAAAATTTTAAAAACTGTATAGAACTTGATGAATACATTTTTTAAATGTTAATTTTTATTTATGATAAAAAAGTATAGCCTTCATACAAACAAAGATTTACAAATTGCAATTTGTAAATAATCTTTATTTTAGTCTGTACTTTTAATTTTTATAAGGTTTTTTCTATGGAAAAGCTACTTTCACAGGCTAAATCACAGGATTTAGTTTACTAAACATATCAGAATCACATAATATATAGAAAATTAATAAAATCATTATTACTACTATAGAACTTTGCTATTTGAATTGCTAAAAAATAAATTTTATGAGCCAAAACTAATTTTTTATAATGATAGAAAAATATTATCTGCAGTGTTTAATCGCTGGTGTGAGCCAAAAGAAAAAAGGATTCTCAAATTCACTTACACCTGAATTTGAACCACCATAAAACTAAACTCATAGGCACCAATAATTAACAGCTTCGTATGATTATAACTAACTGAATTGAATAAACTTAAAGTTTAACTAGTAAAGTATCTAATTGAACCAGCTGTTAAACTAAAAATCCCAGGCTTTGCTTTTCGTAATTTTTGTTTTTTTTCTGTTCATCAATTAAAGGTTTTCATTCGTTATGAAAGCAAAAAATACTAAGGGCAGAATGTAATAATGCAGTGACGACTGTATAAAAGGAATAAGTAAACAAAACATACTTAGGATGCATGTTAGGAGAAAATTGCAAAAATAAAATAATTAATAAATGTTAGTTACATTAGATAAGACTAGATTTTGCATAGCATCTTATGAGATGTTAGTTTACAGTGTTCTATATGCATGTGAAACCTGGAGAATAAAGAAAAAAGACAATGCTATAAATACTTAAAATACAGCCATGGAGATTAAAATAGATGAGTTTAGAAGTTTATCACATTTGGAAAGGTGAGTGTAGATCAGAACACTAAGGAAAAAGATTTAAATTAGTGCAAAAAGAGATGACAAGAGAAATAAATTTTTCATTGACAATTTAGAAGAAAGTGTAAGCTATCAGTTATTGAAATATTTTGCTGAAAATTGGAAGAAAATGTTACAAGGGATCTCTTTTATCCGATCAGATAATAGTGATTATCATTTTAACTTAGGAACAGATAAAAGTGAAAGTGTACTTAATTTAGTCATGTGTATGTTGCTTTAAATGTTCTTCTGTTTAATCTGTTTCTAGTAAGTAAATCAATTTATTAGTTAATGTTATAGAATATGTTCTGGTTGGAGCTGAAAAACAAACTAAAAATAATATGTCTGCTTTTAAAAATAAAACTTTACCTGGAGTCTTTGTTTTTCTCCCTCCAGAATTTTTATTGCACGTATTTCTTCTTCCAAAATTTGTTTCTGTTTATATTCATGATATAATCTATGTGCTAAAAAATGAACTGGATCATGTGGTCTCCTCCAAGCAATTTCTGCTAATGCTTTTACTAAAATGTTTCCAAGTTCTTTTTTTATATACTCTGAATCTTTACCTTGTTTCACTGCCAAAATAAAATCATATGACATTTATTAGTACTTTTGTTGTAATTAATCAGTTTTGCTACATCAGAATTCAAATTATATGAACTTTTGAAATAATACACATTAATCATACCAACGTTAGTAATGAATAAACTAAGTATAATCTCTATGTTTTTTGTTGTGGGTTTATTAGTAAGTTATTTTCAGTTTATATTGCAAGCTCTTTATTAGCATTTTATTAATTTGTATTTAAGAGTTAATAATGTACAATTAAAAATAGGGAATACAGTATATGAATGTTTCTGTGTGCGTGCGTGCATGTATGCATATATATATATTTGTATATACAGGTGTGTAGCTATTAAACATATCTATTGTGCTGAAATTATCAAAAACCTATGAGTGTAACAAAGTAGCAAATAAAGATTAATTAATTTTCTCTACCTCTTATTACATTAAGAATTATTTTTATCATGAATTACATTTCATTCAGCAACATAAGCATATCGTAGGCTATGTAAGAATAAAATATTAATATACTCGAAATACAAATTATTTTTTTTTTTTTTTACATGAAGTAAAATTTTTATTTTTTACAGAGCAGCGGTAGTCATTCATAATTACTAGGTCCCGGCAGCGTTAGTATCAGGTCCCCTTGATTTATCCTAATGTCCTGGTGGAATCTCTCCTTGTACATCACCAGTAGGACAAATATTTCCTGGAAAAAAATTTATGTGATTGTAGAAAATATATTTTTAACAACATTCAAACATCAGTAGAACTTAAAAAGGTTATTTTATTAAGGTTTTGTAGTTTTCTTCATCTTTTTTTTTTCTAAAAATCCTTTTACCACCATGATTTACATGCTGCTAATCCCTTTTTGTTGAGTTTTCGTTAAAAAGGAGCTTGCCAATCACTTTTCTGACTTAAAGCCCAGTAAGTATTAACACTTTTTTAATTTTTGCTTCATGTAATTGTGAAAGAAGTTCTTTAAAATGTTTGAAGCCTTCACCTTCTTGATCTATGGCGTTTCCAAAAAAATTTTATTGCTTTAACTTACATAAAGTGGAAGAAAAAGAAGAATATTCTTGAGCAACTAGAAGAATATACAAGATCACCTGATTTAAAAGAAGTTTTTCTTTGACAGACTTTTTTCAATGATAAACATGTGGTATGTTGCTTTACCTACCCTAAAAACATAAAAGCACCAATATTTTGTGAACCCTTCTTAAAAGCCATTAATATATGTCTTTTAAATTCCCACAACCTTGCCAATTAAACTGTTCCAAGTTAATTGCATTCAGTAACAATGTTGTCATCTTTTTCTTTCACCAAAATTAATACAGATGGCTCCTTTTTTTGCTATAGAGTAAAATTGCTTTTAGGTTATATAGTTGGATGAATCAGTAAAAGGGAAGAGGGGGGGTTCTCAAGGAATACTTGTTTCACCAGCTAATAGTTTCACTTTTGCAGTTTAGTTTTTAACCAGTTTTTTCCCCACATACTTTAATGAAGTGGCAGTATTTGATATTTCAATAGATCAAAGTAAATACACTTACACAGAAAAATTATCTTGAATCAATCTTTTATTTTCTTACACTATAAAAATTAATTACTTTAAACCCTTTTATAGGGCAGATAAACATTGTCACTTTTGAATTTTCTACTTTCTTTTTTTTTATATTCTTAACATAAAGGTCATATTTTGTTTTTAATTTTAGTGTTTTTCACCCATCTATTAGCATTATTAATTCTTTTTCTTTAAGTACTGCTAATCTTGTATGTTTATTTTTATAAATATACGCTGTAATATTCCTCAAAAATACCCAGTAAATCATATTACAGTTTCATCAAGCAAACGATTAGTCATAATTCTGAGTACTAGAAACACATGCTAAACTTATTAAAAATGTGATTATACGGGTACAATTCTTCCAGAGTTATTGGAAAAAAAATGTGTAGGGTTTAAATTTTATGTGAAAAAAAAGTTGGCAAGTTATTCACATATCAAACAAGTTACTTGGTCTCGTATGTACTACAGAGAATATAACACAAGGAAGTAAAATGTTGCTATTTGGTTTTCTTCTTTTTTTTTTTTTTCAATCTCTGGAACCTCTGTTTGATATTACTACATAGAATAAGATGTATGACAATTTTTATACCATCTGAAAATGCAATGCCTGATCAAGATTCAAATCCGGGGACCTCCGGATGAAAGGTCAAGACACTACCTCTCACACCACAGAGGCTAGCACTGATTAAGTAATTTAGCCTGTTAACTATCATACCCATGTAAATCTGCTATTAATTAGTAAAAAAATATACATATATACCACTTAGGTACTGTAGTTAATGTACCTTCTCCTTTAGAATAAATGCTTACTTGTTTTAATTTATTACCTAATCTGTGCACGAAAGTAAATAAGTACTATGTAATTTGTTTTTCCCCTTTTTTCATTCTTAGGCTCTAGAATTTAAGAAAATACACTATAACAAAGCTATACCCTTCATGATAAGAATTTTTGTCAGTTTAGTTAAAAACTATTAACAATAGTGTAAACTTAATTAATTTCTTATTTTTTATCTAAGGATTTTTTGTTATATTTTTTTCTGAGTACTGGTGTCCTCTTAAAGACAAGGATAACAGACTGTTAAGACTTGTTGACAAGATTATGTCAACAAATCTATAAAACTAGTAATTAAATATTTATCATAAAATAATCATGAATAAAAAAACCTTACAACTATACCCTTATTTAAATTTTGCCTTTATATTAATATTACTAGTAGATCAACAAGACTTTTTTCTATAAAAAAAAGAAAAATAAAGAATATTTCAATAGTTTTATTTGTATTCACTAGCTCCTCAAGTTTGTACTCTGTAGTAGCTAAATATAATTGAACAAGCATGTAAAACCATTATTTTGATTCAATTATGGTCACTTCCTTAGAATTTCAGTTTCACAACCAAAGTAACAAATTGTTTTTTTTTTGGGGGGGGGGGTCATATTGAAAAATAGGGTCATGATTCTATTTTTCAATATGACCTCTGTTGAGCTGTTAGATACAGTAAATTAAAAAGCACTCCAATCTGTTTTTAATTATTTTTTTTAAGTCTGTTAGTATAATTTGATTTAAATAATGGGTCTTGAAAAATATGGATGATGATGATGAAACATACAACGAATTCAAAAATATTAAAACTAAAAAAAAATTCTTGAGGGCTATATAAATAACTACAATAGAATGATTTTTCATTGTTGTGGGCAGTGGAAAATTTATTTCTTTATTTTTTAAATTTACAATTATTGTTTCAAAGAACATTGTAAGAAATTTATTTTTTATTTTATTTCATGAATATCATTATCAAAAAATTTAATACGTATCTTTTAATATCTAGTATATGATGAAAATGTTTTATAAAAAAAGCAGCACTAAAAGCCTAAAATAACAAAACAGTTTGGTATGATATTAAAATAACTAAATAAAAAATAACAGTTGACCACATTTGAAACCAAAATAAGTACTAAATAATATACTCTTTTATTGTTATATAATTGCTACTGAACATCCAAGCCTGTAATATCAAATTATCTTTTCAAGTTGCTTTAGATATAGCTATTTATTAGTTGCAAACAAACTTTAAAGTTGTAAAAAAAAAATATGAGGACTACTGCTACCATTTTGGCTTTCTTAACTCGCCAGATACTATTGTTAATTATGAAATTAAGATTCATACAGTAAAATATGAATTATAATCATAATCTGTAATCAAAATTTCAACATACTTGTGCAGTTTGGTAAAAGTGTACACTTAATACCTGTAATTGCTAATCAAGTCATAGCTAAAGAATGTGCTGTCTGCTTCCATTAATCAGTAGGTTTAATGTAAGAATGACTATCTATTTGTTTGCCTTCATTGTCAGGTGAACAAAAATTTTTCATCAGCTTCACTTGCCA
This sequence comes from Zanna intricata, assembly GCA_010016005.3. Taxonomy (NCBI): domain Eukaryota; kingdom Metazoa; phylum Arthropoda; class Insecta; order Hemiptera; family Fulgoridae; genus Zanna; species Zanna intricata. The sequence continues at coordinate 4,412 of JAAAKQ030496872.1, read as the reverse complement.
TGATTGACTTACTGACACACATCCATTACTACAGTTTAATGTATTATGTTTGTGGAGATACACCTCCATAATCCCTAACTTATGAAAAAAAGCAAGATAATTTTTTTTTTTTTTTTTGGTTTAACAAAGAATGCTTTCTCAGAATTTCACACTCTAAATAGAAAAAATGAGTATTCATTTTTTTATTATTAATTAGTATAGGTTCTATCATTGTATGATTTGTTTAAAAAAAAAATAAAATATTACACCATTTTTACCTTTTATTTTATCTTCTTCTACTTCTTCTTTATCTAATTCATCTAAAAAACTTTCATGTCTTTCTTCACTTTCAGTAGACAGTTCTTCAGTTAATTCAGCTTCTGCTTCTTCCGCTATACAAATGTCTGGTGTTTCTTTTGTCCTCTTCATTTGTTTTCCCTCTAATTTTAATTCTTCCATCACAGCTTTTGTCTCTTCATATTTTGCCAGTTCTTCTAATGACTCTTCTTCCCCTTTCTCCAGAATTACTTTTTCTGATTCTTCCGATTTTAAATCTTTATCATCAATTTCTAGTATTTGTTCTATTTCTGGTTCTTCTTCTTTTGTTTCTAATTTTTCTTCCGTTTCTAACTCTTCTTCTTTTGCTTTTTCTTTTGTTTCAACTTCAGAATCTAGTTTTTCAGCTTCTAATAATCTTTTTTCTTTTGTTTCAAATTCTGCTGTTGGTTTTTCTTCTTCTGCTTCAAATTCTGCTGTTGGTTTTTCTTCTTCTGCTTCAAATTCTACTGTTGGTTTTTCTTCTTCTGCTTCAAATTCTTCTGTTGGTTTTTCTTCTTCTGCTTCAAATTCTGCTGTTGGTTTTTCTTCTTCTGCTTCAATTTCTGTTGTTGGTTTTTCTTCTTCCAATTCAATTTCTGTTGCTGGTGTCTCTTCTTCTAATTCAACTTCTGTTGGTTTCTGTTCTTCCAATTCAACTTCTTTTGTTGGTTTTTCTTCTTCCAATTCAGCTTCTGTTGTTGGTTTTTCTTCACCTATATCTGTCTTTGCTTCAGCTTCTTCTACCGCAGTTTGTTCAGTTTCATCTGTAACGAGATCAGTTATAATTTCTTCTCCTGTGTCTTTGATGCCTCCCTCATATTTATCACTTCTTTTCTCTTCACTAATTTTTTCACTTTCCTCAAGATCTTTTGATTCATCTATATCTGTTTTTCTAATCTCAGAAATAGATGAACCAATTTCCTCAATTTCATACTGTGTACCTACACTTAAACAAGATTCAATTCTTTTTCCTCCATAAGTTTTTGCCCAAGGCGGAATGCATTTTAATCGTATGTACTGATTTTCATCCTTCTCTTTACTGTCTTCCTCATCCCTTTTCCTTTTTGCATATTCTATGGCTTCCAGTATTATTGATTTTGGTAAGTTCATTAAAGCTGAATAGTCTATTAGATAAGCATCATCATCATCATCATTATTATTACCATTATTTTTCTTTTTTTTAGTGCTACATTTTCTCTTCACTTGATCCATTTTTATTTGCTAGTGATGTTTCTGTAATTCCTGTCTTCTAAAACGCTTCAATTGTTTTTAGAAAAGATATCCTTTTAAACTTGTCCTAAATTATAAGGCAAAACTTGTTCTGAAATTAAACAAAGTGTTTTTATGAGTAGAATTATACCATACATTTCAACAGCAAATCTTTATTTTATCATGTATACTAATTGTTAAAATTTTGACATTTTATATATATATATATTATATTTATTCATTTTTTTAAACATATAATTTAAATAATTTGCTTTCTAAATCATGAAAATATGCTTCCAGAAGATCTTTTTTTTTAACTAATATGCAGTTCCTTTCCCAATGGTGTTGTAGAATATTAATCACAGTAATTGAGAAAAAGTTAATAGATGAACTCAAAGAATGAATGAGACTAAAAATTCATGAAAGCTGAAAAAGTTATGTTCTGAAAGAACAAATAAGTAAATTTCTAAACTATTCCACAAAATAATACAAAGTTAAAATAATAATTATTATTAAAACACAGTTACTGCCCCTACAATAAGTACTTTATCTAAATATTGCAACAAAAAGTCTAAAAACTCACAATCTTAATTGTAATAAATTGTTATTACAATCATGT
>JAAAKQ030496861.1:9273-20821 GCA_010016005.3 Zanna intricata | reverse complement strand
AAACCCAACCACCAAAGAACACCGGTATCCACGATCTAGTATTCAAATCCGTATAAAAATTTTTATCTTTAATAGGACTTGAACCTTAGAACGTAGTGATTAACCCAAGTCTCATCAACTGTCACAAATCAACGAAAACTTCCTCTGAATAGCACTGGAAGAGCTGGAGACAATTGCTTGAAATATTTTTTTGTTACTGTTTTTGGTTGGACATAAGCAAATGCAGCATCCATCTAGTGCACATCTTGTTCATGCCCAAATGTTCTGACTTGCTTACAGACTGCTAACTCATTCACTGCAAAAACTTTTTTGGCAGTGAATGAGTTATTCACTTTTTCTGTCATTTTTGGCACATTTACTTTACAAGGGCATCTGCTGTACGATTCATTGCTAGTGCATTTTCAACCCAGCATTTAACTGTGGCGATCCAGCCTTTCAAAAAAAATTATTTTATCACTACACAAATTTCTATTATCCAAGTAACGCTCTAATTCTCCGCTTTGACAGACTGTAAATATTATACTAAATGATGCAGCAATTTGAAACTCTTATAGTAAATTAATGTAAAATGGAATCTTGCAAATGCCATTGAGAAACTAAGCCAATACTATCTGTATGAGGCCCGGACTTTTCACCCCGCCCTTGTATATTTTCTTTTTCGTGCCTCAACCTTTGGTAATAAATTTATTCTTTGGGTTTTATGGGTAAGAGATAAATGTGTTTTTCTTTTGCCGTTTTAAAAGTATAAAATAAAGAAATGTTGAGTCACAAGCCCTGTTACTAAAAATTTATTTGGTAACCATGAAAACATGTAGAAAGATTATGAAGTGAGTTGTATCTTTTTTTAATATTGTTTCAATTTTATATCTTTTTTTAAGCTTATTGGTTTTTGTAGCTCTTTATCTGAATCTTTATAAAGAAATATGAAAAAAGCTACATCCATATAATGTTTTTCTATGACAAGTTTGTTGTTTAGAGATACATTTCAAATATTTGCTAAAAAAATTCAACTAATACCCTGTGAACGATTTTTTTTTTAAATTAGAATTTTCCACCCCTTATGAATTATGAAGTCATAACAAACAAATGAAAAAAATGTTACTATGTGTTCTGGAATAGTTTCAAAAAATTTGGAAAATTTTCTTCTTCTTTCCTTCAACAATATTTTGTAGAAATAAAAATAATGATAAAATAACATTAAAAAGACAATATACATATGCTTTGTTTTTGTCCATAACAGCCTGTAGTGGAATTTTTTTAAAAAGTGTTAACTTTTTAAATAACTATGGAGACCAGATTTAATAACAAAATTTTCAATCACTATCTTAATTACTACTGCCAAGATGGGTGATTTTAGTAGTGATTTTTTTTATTATTAGGCTCACACCTATTTAGAATGATGTCAAAAAGAGTTATTATAGTTAAATTGTGGCTGTTCATTTAGTATAAAGTTGAATGAAAATTTCATATTTCAAAGGATTTATATATGATTGTTTTTGTATGTGTTGATTTTGTGTGCTGAGCTGGAATGTGACTGTTAATATACTATTAAATCCAGTTTATAATGTTGAATTGTTGGATACACAATTAAAACTCTTTAACATGCATACACAATTGGAAATAAAGATAAAAAATATCAAACGTATATCACACTAACATATATAAACAAAAATTCAGAAAATAATACAGAAAGAATTGTTAAATCTGGTTGTAATGTGACCTTTACAAACCAAAGTGTTACAGAATATTTTTGCCTAACTCTATTGTCTTGAATGTATAAACGGAATTTTTTCCAGTAAGACAGCATTGTGCATCATCAGTTAAATGAAACATGATTTCAATTAATACCTTCTTTTACAACAATATTTGTTAACACTTTCTTAGTTATACAGATCATAAATCAATGTCTGGAAATATTGTGCGATATCAATTATGAAATGTTATATTTTTCTAAATTTCATTCAGTTTATTTAAAAAGTTTACGGTTTAAAAAATATTAACATACATTATATAGAATAAATGTTATGAAATTAAAAATAAATAGATGAATAGAAGTCTGCTGTGAAACAAAAATTACTGCATACAATGCAGTAATATATAATTCTTACATTTCATTTTTATAATGTATTAAAAGAAAATAATAGATAATAAGCATTACAAAGTAAATAAAACTAATATTTGGTTACTATGTAATTTAAGTTGATCAATAAACTAATTGCAATTTTAGATTAAATAGAAGTATTCATTTTGAGAAGTGGCAGACATTTTTGAGAAGTTAGTTAAAAAAAAAAATTCTTCTCTACTTAATCCATAAAATATTTTTCTTACCAATTAGTAATTTTTTCCTTTACCTATTAGTAATTTTTCTTAACCTATACTTAAAAAAAAAATAAAAGTTTTTTTTTTTTTTTTTTAACTATGGTTGGGTACATTGTATGTTAATAATTTCTGTTTCCTATGTTAAATGTTTTATAAAATAAGGTAAATAAATTGCTGGTGATTTCAGGCTCATGACAGTCCAGTCAGAACGATGGTTTGGTCACATAATGATGTATGGATGGTCACAGCCGATCATACTGGTTACGTTAAGTATTGGCAATCGAATATGAACAGTGTGAAGGTGTTTCTTGCGCATAAGGAGGCAATTCGTGGCATCAGGTACATCTTCACAACAATCCAACTGCTCATTCAAGAGATGTTAAGTAGTATATATACAGCTATTACTGTTTATATTGTATTAAAAAAATTATGTTATTGTCCATTGCAAAGAATAAATAAAAAAAAAAATAAAGTCCTAAATATATGTTATACAAGCTTAACATCTTCTCTCTAGCTAGTAGATATCAAAACTAGCTAACATAATGGAGAAATTTTTTTTTTTTTTTAATGAAATGACTTTTTTTTTAATTTGAAGTTACTGCAGGATTTTGCATTTTAACATTTAACATCTGGTAAACACATAAAATTCATATATTATAAATGAAAATGATTATTTTTAAATATACTTATTTACACTCCTACATCGAATTTGCAATAAAACTGTATGTCCTTGGGAAGAGGGGAGGTGGAAAGAAGTTTTCCTTTGGTCATGAATAATGTACTGTATATATTTATTTTCTTTACTACCTTCCATAAAACAAACTTCTGCTAGCCCTTTAATTCAATTTTTTTTTTTTCCATTAACTTTTCATATTCAGCTTTATTTTGGTAGATTATCTTTTCCTGATCATTAGATTAATAAATTTAGCATAGATAATATTTAATGGCTTAAGAATTGATTACTGGTGTGTGATTTAATTCAAAGGATGATAAATAAGAAATATTTAATCTATAATATCCTTCTTCCTTCCGCCTTTATTCCTTCTATTACTTTATCTCTTAATCAGGGCTGTGTGTATGTTTAATTCATATATGTATTATGAATATAATAGATGACATTATTATTATTATTAATATTATTATAGTCTTGTTAATGCTTTAAAATATGAGCTGTGATAATAAAAAGACTGTAAACCTTACCTTAAATAAAGTTAATCCTTTTCCTTTATTATTATCGCGAAAGTGAAAAGAGAATATTATTTCCACATTATTAATTATGATGTAAATATTGTAGAGATGATAAATATATTGTATTTAATGGAAATATTTTTGTAATAAATATATTTTATCTATGATGGAATTGTTTAGTTTGTCCAGAATTTATAAATAAATTTTTTTATTGTTAATTTGTTCTGTACTGATTTTATTCACTTACTGGACAATAAAGTTATTTTTTAAAAACAAACATTATATGGTTGATTATTTTCCAATATGCATTCTGGCATTCAATTATTTTTAAATTAATTCAAGGATTGTCTTTCATATGTTTCTACTGTTAAACTGCTGATGGATGTGAGTTAACTTTTCTTTTTTTTTTGTATTTTTCATTTGATTACTTTATAATTTTATTTTTATAGGAAAAACTATGGAAGTTACGTAATGATCTTTTTTTTATTTAATCTTAGAAGTATTAGGGATTTTTAATTTGCTGATTTGCTTGTTACTTTTTTATATTTTTTCTCATTTAACTTTTTATAATTGCCTTTACCGAGACATTAATTATTTTACTTATAAGCAAGAAAAATCTTAACTAAATATTAAGATAAGAAAATGTATTAAAGCTGGATAATCAGTTTAAAAAACAAAAAGGAAAAAGTTAAAGAAAGCAATTATTTCACCCAGATATCTTACAGTTTTCACTAAATATTAATTTAATTTTTTTTACTTCGTTCACTTTTATATGTTTTGTAGTAAAATTTGTGAAATATTTTATTTATGGTAAGCAATCACTCCTTCAACTTTTATTGAGAAGCAGTTTTGTTGAAAAATTAGAAATTTTATTATCTTTTGTGGAAATGCTATTTAATCAGTTCTGAAATAAATATCAAAACATTTAATCCTTGGCAAGAATTGTTTCAAATTTTATTCTATTTTTGGTTGTTGGCTCAGGTTATCAAAATCTAAAATTTTACTACACACACATAAATACATGTTTTTATAAATTGTTTGAGATGTGTTTAGGGACACTGAAAGTACAAAGTAACTCATTAATTTAGAATTTTATAATACCTTGATTGTTGATAAATTGGACTGATTGTACAATTTCTAAGTTATTGTCCTATCTTTACCAGATCACTAAAACAGATTCTTATGTTATATTACTTTCTTTAAATTATTTTTTTTTTAAGTTGTAAAATTTTTTACCTTTTGGAGAAAGTTTGGTTTATAAACTTGCATAAATTTTTTGCTGTTCTTTGCGAAGCTCATATTGCACTCTTTTTGGGTCTTATTTTTTTAAATATGAGCTACATTCTTGCCTAATCATGAACTGCTTATCAGTGTATCATCTATTGGTGTTTTAACATTTGTTTCTCAGAAATTATCATGTTAAGCTTTTTTGGAAAGTTAAAAGAGATTTTCTGTCATTTCTTTTAGAATGCAGAACTCTAGGCAAAGTAACAGAAGGTTTTGTTTCAGTTTTTCTCATTTACACTAACATCTTTATTTTATTTTTTCAATATACTTGTTGCATTATTGAAAGCATAACTAAACACTGCAGCATTGTAACTTTCGTCAACAAAATGTTACTGCATTAATCATGTTTAATAAATATATTAGATGGAAATGTCATGTACAGCAATAATGACAAGTAGAGTAAGTAAAAATGCAAATTATTTTTTATTTTAGTTATTTTTGACACTGAAATCATTAACCACTGATCACCTAGAAGTATTCAGTTGCCCATTCAAAAGGAAAAATCCACAATTTTTATCTTAACTGCTCTATGGGAACTGGTGGGTTATTTACTGTTTGCATTTTTCTTCATACTTTTTTTAATTTTTTTCTTCCTGAAGTGTTCCAAGAATTGTGAAACCATGAGATTTTATAAAGTGCAGTTTAATATCTTACTGAGAACTCCAGAGGTATTCTACCTTTTTATAGTACATCTATAAACCTGCTAATATTTTCAAGTTTGATGTAAAATCATATCCAGATTAAAAAACAACTTAAAATAGTTAAGCTCACTAAAAAATAAAAATATATATAGTTTGTTCTGCATTAATTGTTAATTGTTGTGCATTATATTTCATTAAATCTTTGTTCTTATTACAAATTTAATGTATTCTGCTCTAACTGCTTTAAATTTTTTAATGACATGTATTATGAGTTATTAAATTAGATAAAACATTTACTCATATGAACTGCAAATACTGATCATTGTATTTTTTTTTTTTATTTTAAATCACAGTGGATATTTTAATTAAATTATATTAGAGTGGGATATTAGTCATTACAGGCATTCTTAAAATTTATATTCATTCATATTTTCAATGTGATCATGAATCCACTTAATAGCACTTAACTTTTATACAGACCAGTCTGCTATTATTAATCATCTAAAAAAAAAAATCAGTTTCTAAAGAAAAGTCATATTATGACTTCTCTGCTGCAAAGAAGGGTCTAGGAAGTTAAGGTTATTTCTGTAAATTATATAGTTTTGGGTTCCATTTTTAATTTTAATCTTTAACAGTTTATTATGTTAGGAGATAAATATTATTATATTTTATGTCCATTCAGATTTTTATTTGAATCCTTAATTATGCAGCTTTTTCTAGTTGTGCATTATTTATTGAACAAAAAGGTAAATCTTTAATAGCAAAGAAATAATCACTAAAGCAAATAGACTAAATAATATAAAAATTTGGTTTACTTTTATTCTTTCACTTTGCAATCAGCTTTTTTTCTCTGGGGATACAGTTAATAGTGTATAATCACAAACTGCCCTGAATAAATTTTATTAATCAAGCACACTTCATTTTTCTAGTATTCCTATATATATATATATATATATATACACACACACACATATATATACACAGCATGGGTAACATATATTGTAGGAAAAATTTAGAAATGTCATGAGAAACATCTCTAATATAAAGAGATGTTTCTCATGACATTTTATAACTGCTAAAAAAATTGTTGTACTCGTACTCCAGTAACAGATTGAATTAGTTGAGAATCCCTCCATACAGCTAAATCAAACCTAATTTTACAAATTTACACTTGGTAAATTGTATTGTAATCATCATTGGTCAATTTAGTGAATTGCTAGTAATGTAGCGTGCATTTTTTGTTGGTTAAAAACAATTTTTTTTTATTTTATTATGCTTGAAACTCAGAGAAAAAATGAAAACTTCAATTAGTCCAAACTTAATGATTTTTGCATTAGGGAGGAACACACTTACTGGCAATCAAATTCTGATCTGAAGACAATGAAGTGTTAAAAAAAAATAAATTATGCTTTATATTAAAAGATTAGTTGAAAAAGTTAGGTGAAACGATACTATTTATTCCATTTTTTTCTTATTTCTATAAAGATGTAATTGTTTCTATTTTTCTTTTAGCAGTCAGTTCTTTGTACAGGCAGCAACTTTTATGGCATATATATTTTAAGAAAAGTAAAACTAAAAAACATAAAATAAAACCAACTTATAAAAACATTTTTTTTGTAAATATTCTTTAAATTTTTACCTTTAAAAAATTTTTTTGATGTTAATTTAAGAGCTACAAAATTAAAATTATTATTTTTTTTTTTTTTTCTAATAAAGGATATCGGGATTTTTATTTAGTAGGATATTGATGGAGCAGAAATTGGTTAAATTTTTTAAAATAATTTCAGATTGTTTCAAAGGCCTTTTTGTTGAACTATTAGTATTGTATTATGTATTATAACTATTAATTTATTATTTCATTTCTGATGTTACTGTCTTTATAACCTTAATTTATTTTTCTAAATAAAAGTATAATTGAAATAAAGAACAGGGATTAGTACATTTTTAAAACAAATTATAAACTGTGATGAAAAAGAAATTTTAACAACAGCTAACTTCTGAATTGTAAAGAAAATAAATGTTAAAGGTATTTGATTGCATTTACTACTTGGTAAGTGCAGTTTTATTTTTATCTTGAATTTCAATTTACAGCAGTTAAACTTTTGAAAAAATAATTAAGAAAATATTTTTTTATAGAAAAAATAAATAAATTCAAGCCCTAAGATTCATTGAACAACAGTTCAGTTTAAGAATTTAATTTTATTTCAAAAATAAATATTTTTATATTTTAATTAAACCTAATATTCATTTTTAAAAATTGCATTCTACATATGTGTTTTTAAGTGAAAATATTCTAAAAACTTCTGCTTATTTATTAGACTTATTAAAATTCTACAATAAAGAACATGCAAAATTTATCAGGAAATTATTAAGAACTTTAATATTGCATGGACTGAATTGAATTAAACATTTTATTTTTTATTGTCAACATGTATAACTGATGTTTTACATTAAATAGGTCGTTTGTAATTTTTCATATAATAGTTTAACAAATTTGTTAAAATGTCTTAAAACGAATGCCAGATAGCACTTTGGAAAATATTTTTGTTATTTATCCTCTCATATCCATATCTCATTATTATTAAATAAATAATGTTAAAAATAAATGTAGGGAATTTAAACTTTAAATCATTTTATCTTCATTTTTTAAATGTACTGTATTCTCCACACTAATGCAGCTAAATGAACATAATAAATACAAATGTACTGGTTGAGATCCCTTAAAATATCTTTATCTGCTTAGGATGACCAGCTGACCTCACTGTATTCTCTCATTGGATGGTAAGAATTACCAACACATTTGTTCAGACATCACCTGTCCTTGTTTTAAAAATAAATGTAAAAAAAAAACACAGCTGATTTTAAATATTAGGTTATATTGTTTTATAATTTATAAAGTAATAACTTAAATTTTGAGCTCACAGTAAAGGTTTAAATATTAATTTTGTTTGTAATAAATAGTAAGCATTTTGTATTCTTTTACTTCCGACAGCAAAACTTATAAAATTAAAAAAATGCGATGATGTTCAAAGATTACAGACAAAATATAGATAATAAAGTATACATGTATCTATTTATGTAAAATTGGGGAAACCAAGTGAATCCACCCAGGGAATATAATTTTCCTACATTCCAATTTAAGAAAACATTTTGACAGGATTTTATTTAGGATCTTTTACATAGTTTGTATTATTTTTTCTATTACTGTTTCTGGTTATTTGATATAGCAGTAACAATCGAACCCAACTTCTGATGTTCTCTAACATCTGTTTATAATACTGCTATCTGCTGAATATCATATTTTTTCAACCAGTTTGTTGGTGGTATTCTAATGAACTGGTTCAATGAAAGTATATGATCAGGGCTCTTGGTATTTTAGTTGAGATTAAATTTAAATTTTCCTATCAATATAAGCTCACAATTTTTTTTTATTGTTGAACTCTCGCTGTTCTTAGAACATGGTGTAGGATATGTACAGTTTGGATAATGCATCAATCTAAAGGTAACATAGACTGAAAATTTCATAAAATCTTCAACAAATAATATTTTTAGTCATTAATTTATTTACTACATTCATTTATTGATAGCAGTGAAAAAAATCATTTAAACTAAAATATATTTTTGCTGAAATTTTTTTTTAAGAATCCTGTCTGATTTCTTTAGTTTTATGATGCAAGATATGTCATCATTTGTACGCTTCATCAGAAATGTTTCTATCTGTAAAATATAACAACTAACTAAAAATAGTGCAATATACAAACCAAAGTTTAAAAAATAATATGATTACTGATTATGATATGGTATGTAGTTATAAGGCCGTGTAAGACGTCCTTAACACTTTGTATAATCATGCTTGAAAAGCTCATTCTGAAAAACCAGCACACTTAACCCAAGGAAATTAAAAGTTAAGACTTAAAGTTGTTTTAGTTTTTGTTACTTCTCATTAGCAATTCTATAAATTGATTAACATTTTACAACTGTTTTTATCTTGCACTGTAATAGTCTCAGTTTTATTAAGATATAATTTGTTCAGTTTTGTCTTATCCTTTAATCTTCACAGGAAGGAGAGTGAGTATTTTGCTTCTCATTTAAGACAATATAACATATTTTTAATTGGACTAGACAGACATAGTCAAAATAATTTCAGCAATAAGATACTTCATTGAGTGAAAGATAACATACAGTATGTCATCAGCCTCATAACTTTTTTTTTTAGGACTAAAGCTAAATTTTATTTGTTTTAATACAGTTTTTTACATTAATTTGAAACATAAGCCTTTTATTGAAAAGCTTATATTTTTATTTTCTGTCGTGAGAGATCTTAAGAATTGTTTTGGCAATTCATTTACCTTTTGACTGTATTACTTGTATCATTTATTTTTTAATTAGAGAATGAATCAAAATTGACAAAATATATCTGTATCAGGTTCTTAGGTCTTAGTTCAGATCACCCAGTTTGTTAGTATTGTTGACAGCTTGCATTTGTAATAATTTTCTTTTTTTAATTGCTCATTTATTAAATATTGTTATAACAGAGAAAAATAGATTTATTTTATGTTCATAAGTATTCATGTTAAAAAAAAAATTTTTTTTTTTTCTTGATACAGGTATTTCTTACATTAGAGTAAAGAATTACATTCTAAAAATGATAAGCTTACTCAGTGGGAGTTATTAAAATAATGGGGAAAATCCTTTTTTGTATAATAGATAAATAAATGAAAAGTATATAAATGTGTTTGATTTTTCAGCAAGTGATTGTTCAATATTTACCTACATATTATATAATATAAAGCCAACGTTTGTTACTCTTTAAATAACTTCTGTATAGTTTGATTTCTGAATTTATATGATCCTTCTTTTTACATTCAAACTTTTAACTGGCTAATGTTGATTAGCCAGTTTTATCATTTCTTTATGTTTCTGTTTTTTAAAAATCAATTCATGAAACATGGAAAACCAATTCATGAATATCTTAAACATGGAAAACCATTATTCTATTTGTTTGAAGTAAGCTATTTTAATATGAGTTTTGAAACTATCTATATTCACCCAATCGTGATTTATTACAAAATCTCTATGTAATTGATTCAAAAAGTAAAAGTATCAATATTGTGAAAAATGTCTTGCAATGGAACCTTATGTTGAACATATTAAGACCACTATGTTATGAGTTTTCATTCCTTTTGTCTTAGTTCTGAGCATTTTTCCTTTGTCAAATTATAGCATATCTAACTCTGTGTTGTATTAATTTTTGTCCTGGAGAAAAAATATATATTAAGTTGTAAAATAATATATTTAAGCAATTATTTTTGCTCACATTGACTGGTATAACTGCCCCAACATTTTTTAACTTTGGAGACTATCTAAAGCAGTTTAATAAATTTAAATTAAGTTTTGGTTGTTCGTATTTTACCTTCCAATCTCCAAAATGCTATTACCCGAGACATTCTAGATGATGTGAAACCATCTGATTAACAGACTGAAGTTTACCCTGTTACTGTAAGACTCATTATAGTACTCTCTTGTTAATATAAAAATTCCTGCTTAATATTTTAAAATTTACTGTTTATTTATTTATATTAGCAGCTGATGGCCAATTATTGTTATCCTACTATTTTTTTGTAATAGGAGGTAAAATTTATATCTTTAAAAATTGCTAAACCTAATTAGAATTTGAACCACATAAAAAGCAAAGATTATACTAAATCACCTTAGAGTTCAACAGATTTTTTATCACTTTTATTTGTTTTTGTATTAAATACTTTAATCAGTTGTTTTTTTTTTGTTCGTGAAAAATTTTCAAGATCATTAAATATTTTACCCTAAGACTGATCCATTCAGTCCAGCCCTTCAATCAAAATAACCTAGTTTTACATAAAATTGTTCTAAATGAGTAAAAACATTTCAGTATCATTAACTATTATAATGTGTTTCAGTTATTTTTTCTCAGGGTTGTGTATACTGGAATTTAATTTCATTTTTTAATTTACATATAAAAGCTTTTAATCTTTTTTTTTTAATTCTTGCAAATTGCATCATTGTAACCAGAATAAACTTTAGAATGTAAAGACAGAAATCACATATTGATATTTTATGTTTAAAATATTTTTATA
>JAAAKQ030496839.1:0-20822 GCA_010016005.3 Zanna intricata | reverse complement strand
ACTCCTGAGAAGTGTGGTTAATTGAAACCCAACCACCAAAGAACACCGGTATCCACGATCTATTATTCAAATCCATACAAAAATAACTACCTTAGCTTGGTGGGCAACAATTATTAACCTAAATATTTATAAATAAATTATTTTATTTATTTTTTATTTTAATTTCTAGTATGCCTGTTACAGTCTGTAAGAAGATAATAATAATTTTAAAAAACAGACAAAACATCAATATTTTTTTGACACAGGCAAGCTGAAAATTAAAATAAGCTTATTTTCTATTTTTATTTTATTTTTCCAACGTGTACATTGTAATCTGTTCAACTAATGTACAATAAGCAACCCTTCTCAATTCAATGAAAAGAGATATGACATATAAATGAGGTGTAGTCTTGTGCAGACTCAGGCCAATCATTCCTCAGATATGTGGTTAATTGAATCCCACTTACTAAAGTACATCACTTGTATACACTGTCTAGCATTCAGATCCATATAAAAGCAACTAGGTTTTACTAGGATTCGAACTTCAGAACCTTCAACTTCGAAAATCAGATGTTAAACAACTGATTTGCAATGAATTTATTAACTACTACTTTGGCTATTCTCTATTTAATTAATTAAAAAATTTATTTTGTAATTTCTTACATTCATATAAATATTATTATTATAAATATATAATAAAAATCATATATGTTAGTATGTATAAGTATATGTTAGTATAAGTTAAAAAAAAATCCAAAACTAGAACCCAAGACTTATAGAACTGAAACACTTGCCATTTGATTGCTGCCATTGTTGAACTGTTGTAGGTGCACAAATAAGCTACCTGAACCACTTTAAAATCTTTAAATGGAGTTACTCAGAAATTCAGAAAGTCAAATTGAAAGCTATCATTTTGGATGTAAAGTAGGGATCCCCTCCAACCATCCTGCAAAAGAGTCCAAAAAAGGGTACCATCCTGTTGTTAGCCGGTCAGCTTACAATGGAGTTTTAGGTTCAATTTTAGTTTGCTTAGCTTGTAAGGGCAAGCAGACCTAATTAGCTAATCTGAAAAGTACTATTGATCCATAACTATAATGTAGTCGGTAGTTTCCAACAACAATCTGATAGATTTAATGTTAAGTATGAAATCAGAGTTTGGCTTATTTTAATGTAGTAAAGGCAGCTCATTTTTGTTGCTTATTTGTTAAACAAATCAATTAGTATTTTTGCCTGTTTTATTTAATTTACAATATTTTAAAGGGATTTAATTTACTTAATTGTTTTAAGGTAGTTGCAATTCTTTATTCTCAGAAATTTTTGAACCCTTATTTTGTGTTTGAGATGTAAAAGTAAAACAAGATTTAAAAATTAACTGTTTTTAATGTGAAAGCCCTGTATTCTAAGACTATATCATATTTACTATTTTGAATGTGATATTAAGGTCATTACTGTGCTACATACTTAAAACAACATATAATCATCCTAATTCCTTCTAATTTTACTACATTCATTGTAATTTTCATTCCTTGTAATTATTCTACAATGAATGTGGTAAAATTATTATTGTAGCAAAAAGTTATTAACTGTTTTCGCTAACTAATAACAGCCACTTTAAAAAAAATGTGAATATTTTATAAATAGTGAAAAAAAGTGGCTTTTGACAGTTATTGAAAATGTTTTTGTGTTGTAAAAACTGTAAAAACTAGCCTGTTGACACAAAAAAAAAAATTTTAAGAAATGGCTTACAGTTAAATAAGAATGGATTGCAGTAGGAATAGGAGGTCTGACAGATACTTTAGCTCTACCGATTTGGTTTTATTTGTGACCTTCCAGATAGCAAAAATGAAGTCTCTAGATGACCAGGGAGAGTCATAATTCTACTAAACCCCATTAAAAAAAACAGCTGTCTTTTCATTTTCATCGATACCTATCCAAAAAAATAGAGATACAAGCTAATAAATGTGGAGTTGGGAAAGGCGATGATATCTACTCAATACTGAGTTTATGATCTAAGTCTATTGCCTAATCTAGAACCCAGAAACGATTGCTTGATTACTCGTATATTTGATTATACATCTGGTGAGATTAAGACAATCTTGCAATAAAGGCAAAGAAAACCAGTTTAATCTATTATATATTTTTTATA
This sequence comes from Zanna intricata, assembly GCA_010016005.3. NCBI lineage: Eukaryota > Metazoa > Arthropoda > Insecta > Hemiptera > Fulgoridae > Zanna > Zanna intricata. The sequence continues at coordinate 18,697 of JAAAKQ030496839.1, read as the reverse complement.
GATAACAATAATTAGATTAGTTTCTAGAACTAGAATATTTCATAACAATTGTTGTACTTTTTAATTTAATTTGAATTAATAAACATAATTTTAAGTGATTTTTTTTTAGTTTCGTTTTTTAAACCATCCATGACTCAACTGCCTTTCTATCTATGATTGAGTGCTATTTTACTGTGAGGTTATAAAGTAAGATTATTAGAGTTATTTATTTTTATTGTAATATTATTTTTGTACTAGAGATACCTATTTACAATTAAATAATAATTTGACAGCTGGTAATAATAAAAATATTAATTTATATTATCAAGTTCCTCAGGTGGTAGAAATAAAAAATCATACACTATATATTTTTAAATTAATAAAAGATATTCTCGCACAAATTTAGTTGGCTGAAAGTTTTATCATGCATTACTTATAAATTTAAAACATCTACTTTTATCATAAATCAACATTAACAAGAAATAAAATATAATATTAGACCGTTTCAAAACTGCAGTGAGCACAGCAAACAATTTAACAAAATCTGATATAAATTCATTAGTTTAAAATCTGTTGATCATTAGTTTAAATTGGTTTTAAATTGCCATATCCTCATAATTAAATAAAGTAATAATTTAATTTCTTTTAAAATAAAATTAATCCTTTAAGAACTTCTTCATTCTTTGCTCATATTATTTTAAATATGAGCATTTTTCAGGTATGTTGGGCTTACTTATCAGTGAATGGTAAGTAATCTGATTCAACACACTAATCGCTCCCAAAATCGCAATTCCTGCAAGAAAACTCAGAATCTATGGATACTAGAAAACATGAAGTTTGGAATGGATTTTCAGTGAGTTCTTCACCTACCTAAATGTACTATTAATATCAGCATAGTAAGCCCTCTGAATTGCACATGATTTTCAGTCCCGTACGTGATACTTTCACTTTGGTTACCCCAAAAATTGCATGTGAAATGAACATCATTATGAGAGAAAGCAACTCTTAACTACTGCTGCTTATGTATTATGAACATCAAAGTGTCTGTAAGCTTTATAAGTATATCTATCTTGGATAGAAAGTATAAAGCAACAAATGTATTACATAGTAAAAAATAGTATTATAACAGTAATAATGGTATCCTTAAATGTTATATCCCCTTTCTATGGAAAACAATGTATTATAATTATATAGTGTCTTATTTATGATAGGGGAATTATATTGTTGCTTAAAAAAAATAATAAGAACTAAGAGGAAAGATTAAGTAGTAAAACAGGATCAAAAATATCAGACAAACAATAAAATCACAAAAAATTCATACAAACAGGAATATAAAAAGTTAAAATAGTCAAAGAATTCACATAGCTAGGTGAACTTATACAGAAAAATGTATTAGAAAAATCAGCAATAAAAGAAAATAGCTTATGGAATAATCAAATATGTTTATAAAAAATCTAGATCAGATTTTTTAATACAATAATGAAACTGGAGTTTATATGCGTGTACTTGAATATGAACAAAAAATATAGGAAATCATTTAGAAAAATATTAGGTCCCATAAAGGATAGAAACACTTAGGAACTAAGAAACAATGAAATATACCAAAATATAGAAAAAAGTAATTCTTTAACCAGTTGGAAAAAGTAAAAAAGGTTAACAAATCAAATCTTTAATTTTCATAACAGGAAAACAGAAATAAACTAACTTAAAGATGTTGAAAAAACACTTAAAGTTTTAAAATATAACAGAAAAAGATATTAAAATAGTGATACCTTTAAAACCAAATTATGATGTTAGAAGGTTTTGAAGAGATAAAGACTAGGGGGAAAAATCCAGAAATGAATGGTCAGAAAAAAGCAAAGAACACCATGTGTGGATAATGAAGTACTGGGAGGAGAGAAAACAACAAATGAGAAAGACAAAGCAAAGAAAGTTGGAATACGGTACTAAAGTGACCAAAATGAAAAAAGAAAACATTAGATTAAAAATTAAATCATTTCTTAAACCTGATAAGGTTACACTTTTTTTAAAAATGTAATTAAAATTAGGTCCAAAAGATAGATGTTATATACTTTAAATCAGGAATTTCACAACTCTTTGTATGAACATCTCGCTCATCTGGTCCATAAAATAGAAAATATTTTATTACCTTAAATTACTTGTCATAACTTCTTTATTAGATATAGGTCTTAATTATTAAATATTTATCAAGAACACAACCAAATAAGTTATTACAAATAAAATTTCTTACGGTGTATGTATTTTTAATACTACAGTATTAATTTTATTTATTCATTTGCTGTTCTAGTAGTTTGGTGTGGTGTCTTGAGTGCTTGATCTTTTGTTGTACTGAAATTATCCAAGCATTTAAGAATTAAATTTTTTTAACATCTTTGTATGTTATTTGTTATCACTTTTTTTTTAGAAATAAAATTTTAACATATTTTTTGTTCTTTTTTTCAGGTATTCTTGACTTACTTAAGAAATCAAAGAATAATAGGCATAAAGCTACAGGCCCATTTATGTGTTTTAATTGTGGAAAATTATATAAATGGCGTAAAAGTCTTGTGTATCATAATAAATATCAGTGTTTCTTACCAGCAGGATTACCACTTATCTGAAATTATTTAGCGTTACATGTATATTTGTTATTAGTATAACATATAATATTTTTGTGCTAGAAATTAAAATAGAATAAAAATTCATTTCATTGTAATAATTTTTATTCATAAAAATATATATTAATATATAAATTAATTTAAATAACATTGATTTTTTAATTTTTGTTAACTTTTTTTTATTATTTTATGAGTAAAAGATATTATTGTTTTATTTTAAGTAATGTAGAATTCTATTTTTATTTTTTTGTAGCATTTCAGTTCAAGGATTGCAGTAAAAATATTAAAGAAAAAGGGAAAATACGTATGAATACTTTAGGACGATTTCCGTGTGAGAATTGTGGAAGAATCTACAAGTGGTACCAAAGCTTAGTACACCATTTAAGATACCAATGTGGGCCATTAAAAGAATATGTATGCACTCTTTGTAAATTTTCAACTAAAACACAATATCTGTTAGATATGCATCATAGTTATGTTCACAGCTAATAGAATATTAACTGTTAAAATATTATGTAATATTAATGTTAAAACATTATGTAGTTATAATTTTGGGTGTTGGTTACTATTTTGAATTGTAATTTAGTTTTTGTTTTGGAAAATTTCATATTTTTGTTTGTTATTATAACAGTTGATAAATGCAAAAATGTTACCAAATTTTTTCCTTGCATTTTTTTTTTTAATGTTGCACTTATGTTCTTCAGTAAATAAACAATCTTGTTTTGTATTTATTTCATGCAATTATTTTTTCATGTATTCACCTATCTTACCAAATAGAATTTACCAATGTCTAGGATAGAAAAAATTGAGTGTTTGCGAAGAGATTTAGCCATTCGTATTTCTAACAGTTACAAAACAAAACAATGTATTTTGCCTTGTTCTGAAAACAACAACTTTATCATTAGGACCTATATTTCCACTGATTGTCATGATGAAATGTAATTAACTTTTTATAAATATTAAAAATTACTATTATCTTTCAAATTGTATGAAAATTATTCTTTCAGAAAATCTTTTTGTGGTGCTCTGCTGAAAAGCATCTGCATAATTAGGTAAAACAAATATCTGCAAGAACAATTTTCATGTAGTCATAATTTGATGAAAGCATTCTAATAATAAGTTTTAATATCTTTATTAATTTTATTTTTAATAATTCTTCTTTTATATTATAATCAGAACATACATCGTTTATTTTTGTCAGTTAACTAAAATATTACTGCCTCACAGAGCTGTTAATAAATTTACAGTTTTGAGAATTTCTTTTATTCAAACTCAGACTTATTTCCCTTATCATCATTACTGTTATTTGAATAACAATCATTAAATATACTGAAAATCACATCTTAGTAAAAGTTAAACTCACTACTAAACTGAGTCTAAACTCACTACTTGACTTTGAACCCATATACTGTAGAATCATAAAACAAACTGAAAGAAGAAAAAATCTTATACTTTAAATTAAAAAATAAAAAAGTACATATCTAAGTTAAGGTAACTATAATTAGAAAAAAAACCATTTACTGTCTAGATACATATTCATCTCTTACTTCAAATACTAAATCATTGATTAGCGTATGGTATTTTTTTCTTCCATCTATTTTTTATTAATAAAAAAAAGATCTAATGTGGACACCATATGACTTCCTGTGACCAGTTTTTTGTGGTGTCTGTGTGTCAGCATTTATATTAGTTTGTATATTAATTTTGTTTCACATCACTTATGTAGTTATGTGATTTAAGTGAGTATGTGTCAGATTGATAACCATGCACACATTAGTTCAAATCCAACTTCATATACATACATGTTTTTAATTTTTTTTTTTTTTTTTTTTTTTTCAATATACTGATTTATTAATAATTATTAACCTCTGATTGTAAACATTTTTGAATTAGGATGAAAGTACATAAAATCTTATTTTACTAATAACTTCTGCTTTTTTTTTTCTTTTGTACTGTTATTATTGAATTATTATTTATTGTTAAAACTTTTTTTGCAGTTAGAGATTAATAATTATTAACAAATCAATACAATTAAATTAAAAAAAAAGAAAAAGTTAAAAAAAAGATTTATGTAAATGAAGTTGGATTCAACTTCATCTTGTAATCGATGTGCCTTCCCCCTGTAATAATCAAATATTTCATTAATTAAAATTTTATTTGGCTATAACTCTGAAACCAATGAAAATAAGTTCAATATATGATATATCTTTGGAAAGCTCTCAATGAAGGCTTACTACTGCAGTTAAGAAAAGTCCAAAATCCAAAAAAATTGGATTTTTGACTTTTGGATCTTTTGGACACTTTAGGTCCAATCGATTTCAATCAAAAGATGAGATGCACAACCAGCTGTTACAACAGTCCTCTCTGTTTATCTGTTTAGCCTCCAGAACTACCGTAAGGTACTTCAGAGGATGAATGAGGATGATGTGTATGAATGTGAATGAAGTGTAGTCTTGTACAATCTCAGGTTGACCACTCCTGAGAACTGTGGTTAATTGAAAAGTGAATGTTACAACAGTCCTAAATCTAAAATTTCAACATTCTAAGGCTAATCGTTTTTGAGTTATGTGAGATATATATGTACAAACATCACGCTGAAACTAATCAAAATGGATTCAGGGATAGTCAAAATGGATATTTTCATTGAAATCTAAAAAACTGAAATTTTTTGTGATCACAATACTTCCTTTACTTCATACAAGGAAGTAAAAATGTTCACTATGTTTTCTTGTTTTAAATTACTTTAATTAAACTGTTCAAAAAACATGGACAGTTAAAAACATTTATTAGTAGCTTAAAATTAATGACAGACTGGGAAAGGTTAGTACATTTAGAATTGTAGTAACTTAAACAATTAATGTGCTGCTGATTCTTGAAAAATAATTACTCAAATAATGCTAAGTTATACCACATCACTTGTTAATATATTCCTAGTAATGTTTATGAAGACACTTTCTGTATAATCAGTTTTCAAATCTTTGTTATTTAAGAAAATCATGGTTGTTCAACATAAGCATGGTTTATTTTTACATAATTATGGAAACCTGAATTTAAATGATTATATATGCTTACATGTATGTAAATTTCAGAGATTCTCTGAAATACTTGCCATTATTTTAAATAAGGCTGATGAGTTTGTTTTAGAACTAAATAGTTTACATGTAAGCGTATATTTCTGAAGTTGTATGTATTATAATCTTTCTATAATGAACAAGAGTTGCAATATGACAGAGAATGATGGTCATTAACTGTAACTAATTTAACTATTTATTCAAGAATGTTGTACTATTATTAAAACGATATGGTTTATTTTTGTTGTTATTATTTAAGTAGGTGCAATCAGGTCTACTTTTTTCCTTTAGTAATAATCATCAGGAAACAAGTTTTAGATCTTTTTTTTTTTTTTAACAGATTCAGTCTACTTTCCTTAACTTAATAGATTAGCAGTTTTTATGGTCATTTGAGCCCCCAGCCTAGATATGTGATGTGGGCTGAAATTTTTTTTTTTTTAATATAAATATGAAGAATAACATTATTGTCTTGCACAAAGTGTTTACTACTCAATTAAGCCTGATATCATTTTGACCCTCTAAACTCAGGAGTTGAAATTTTACAAATTTTCTATTCTTGTGGCTTGTATGAGTCACAACATACTCTTAAATTTTATTGAGATTAGGTAACTTTAGGCACATAAGTTATCAGATTCTGATTGCACACAGTTTTTGATTGTAATATTTAATAGAGAGTAATTACAAGAAAGTAATGAACATTTTGAGCAATTATTCTTTGTTAATACTTGAAAATCTATTACATTAAGTGGAAAGAAATTGTAAAAATTTGTAAATAAATTAGTTGAAAAAATTTAATTACAGTGAAATATATTTCAAGAGTAACTACTAGCTAACATTTTAAGAGTAACACTAGCTAACAAATAAAATAGAAAATTGATAAAATGACATACTTTAATCTCTTTACTGTCTACTTCCACAGTTATTCTCTTAACTACATACATTGTGCTTTACCATAAAACATTTTGATGCATGTACATGCCACACTTTTGACAAGAAGAATAAACTTTTGGAGTTTCTTTTTCAGGTCTTGTTGGACACCATCATGTGCATATCTTCTATAATGTAACTGTCATCTTGGCCTTTTTTACTATATGATATGTTAGACATTCATCAAGATTTACAGATTTATCAGGCTGGATATTAAACAATGCTTCTATTAATTCTTCTCAGAATTCTGTAATGGTAATCTTTCTGTGCATTACATATTTAAACAGTGAATATGTATTTACTACAGATGTTCCAATTATTGAAGGCTACCTTTCGGTACCATATGACTGAACGATGCAAGGAATGAGAATATCCTGTCATTTGATACGCATGATCTATGAATAATTTCCCTTTGTTGATAATATTTCAGATTTTCACATAGCACCACAATGCTTAATCAAATCAAACATTTGTTTTCCATTGCTTTGTTGAAGTACTGGGAGGTTCATTTACCAATTTTTTTGGGAGCCTTCCATTCAAGTCAACACATTTGCACCATTTTGCTGTGCAAATACTTCTCCTTTTTTTAGTAATATTTGTACAACATCTTTAGGATTGTCTGCCCTATAACTTCACAGAGTCTCCACAGTATGTGTGCAACCTTTGATTAATTTTTCTGCTAAATCTATGCTCGTATACCAATTGTCAGTCACCAATGTGTGAGCAAAATTAAAATATGGTTGCACAAGACTCAAGATTTTGCTGCAGCATGTTTTTTTTTCAAACTATCTCCTTATTATCATATATATCATGACTCATTGTATAGAAATCTTGGGCACAACTCTATACATTTTAACCCTATATTTGTGCTTCTTTGACTTGTTGAATTGAAGAAATATTAGATGACCTCAAAATGGCATGACTGATTCATCAATATATATTATCTCCTAAAGAATAAACCATATTTTAAAATTTAAAACAAATGTTGCACCCTGTATAATCTGTTTCCAGCATGTTTGTTGTCGTTTTGTCAAAGTGAAACATACAAAGAAGAAGCTCAAAACTTGTTGAACTTATTACTTGTGAAAGATAATTCATTTGAATTGCGCCAATAATTTCTTCATTTTGTTACATTGTGAAGGCTCACGAATACTACTCTAAGAAAATTATTTTTCTGGTGTGGTATTGGTTCATTTGTTAACACAAGCAAATTTTTTTATATTCAGAACAGTTTGTATTGGTGACAAGAAAATTGATTATTTCATCATCAACCATTAAAGAATAAAAAAAATAAGGACTACCATCAATTAACATGTCAAATAAACCTGGATTTATATTACTAAAATCATTATTTGGATTAAACTTAACTCATAAAATTTGTTTTTGTTTACCAGATCCAATCATTAGCTGAGAATTACAGTTAAGCCACACTATTAATTGTTGTATCACCATGAATTTCATTAAAATATATAAAATATCCATTTCTTCTTGTGTAGACATTTTTTAACAACTAGATAACTCTAGCAATCGTGTCCTGACAGATATAATTGCCAGAGTTACCTAGTTGTTCAAACATGTCCTCATCAACACAAAATTTTATTAAAGCAGTGAAAAGTTATTATTTGATTAATTAGAACTTGAAGAGTAAGAAATCTGGTTTGGTATGTCTGTTTGAATTATCAGTACAAAGTATTGGTAAATATGATAAATACTCTGGATCATTTATAGTTATGTTATTGCTTTAATTGTTAGAACTTGAAGGAGCTAGAGAAATCATATGTGACTTAAAACTGCATATTTTCCAAAAATATTGCAAGTAATGAATAATAAACAATGGCATGTACTTACTCTCTCTTCACTAGAAGATTTAGGGTCATATTCAGGTTCTTTATCTGAGTTAAGGAGAAAAACTTTAATAATCTGAATCTCTATTCAATATCCATATAATTCTTCATCACTTAATCACCTCATTTTAATTGCAATTAAACTGTATAAATGAACATAAACTAAATAAAACAACTTAATTACCACCAATATAATATAATTATACAATACAGCATAACCTTCTATACAAAATCAGATGTTTTGAAATTGAAGTCAGTGTGACCAACTAATAGAAGATATTAGAAAATTTATTAAAAATAAAAATATGAAAAATATATCTTGTCTTGAGCTATAAAATTCATCAACAATAAGTAGTATATAATCATCAAAAAAAAGGTGAAATGTCAATAAAATTTGTTAATATGTAGAAAAAATATCAGACCAAAAGTTCTCAGGTTAAGTATCCTAACTGGTCTCATAGCTTATCTACTTTCAGTTTATCAAAAAAAAGCATTGAAATTTTTAGGGATCTAACTGGTATCACCCAAAAATCAGACATAGGGTCCTGAATGATTCTCAACCTACTGAACTAATTCAGTCAAAGGGCACAAATGCCCTCAAAATCATTAAACTGTTAACAAGCTTATATAGATAACACCATTACTTGATTTTAATCATCAATCTCCTCTTAATTTATCTAAGTTCTTGTATATAATAAATATTTTGTAATGTGGTATAATTTTGATTGATTGCAACAACTTATATCTAAAAGAAGATGAAGCTATAGAGAATCATATGAGAAGAAAAGAGCCCTTATAATCAATTCAATACTTGTTTAATTCTAAAAAAAAATATTAGTCTAAAATATTGTTCTTTTAAATTCTTGAGTTGATGTCAATTTTTATTGACTTCTACAGTCATTAGCACAGCAATGTAATCCAACATTTAGGAAAACTCTTTACCTTTGATGAGCTATGGAAACTGATTTAAAAGGCTTTTTAAAGCAGTGATTTAAAAAGGATTGAGAGTGATTTTAAAAGAATTTAGAAGGCTGAGAAGGCTGTTGTTTTTCTTTATTTGACACCTTTTTATTTGTAACATCTTATTCCTTGAGATGTTATAAGTACTACGGAACCATCAGATTGTATGAATCCCTTAAAGACATATATTTTTGTTCATATGCTTGTTTCAGCATATTGTTTTGATTTTGTTAGTATCACATTGTTATCTATAATGAATGACTGAAAAACAATTTTAAATCTTTGAACAATATTTATATAAACTTACGATTAATTTTGTGTACTCAGAATAATAATAGTTACTATTATTATTATTATTATTTTTTAATTCATAGAGAGGCATTCATTAAACCTTTTTTTTTTTTTAACCTGATTTTTTACCAATATAAACTGACATGATTATATTCTTTTGCAGGACTATATCATGCCCCTCATTACGGAAGAAAATCGTTTAAATGTAGCAATTGTGGTAAAGCATATAACCACAGACGTTCACTTCAGAGACACCAAAAGTTTGAATGTGGTGTACCACCACAATTTATTTGTCATCACTGCAATTTTGCTACAGCCCATGCTTCAACATTAAAATTACATATTGCTACCAAACATGACAATGTGTGGAGAAAATTTATTGGCTAAAGGAAAATAAATAATTTGAACTTAAATATTACAAATTATATTTAATATTTATGTTAAATCTGTTTATAATATTTATTACAACAGTTAGATCTTAATTTTTTTTATTGACATACTAGTTAAAAAATTACACAAGGTATATTATATATTTTCTGTTTGTAACATTAAAGTGTAATTAAAAATGAGATATATTAATTTATTTCGGAAACACTATTTATTTTTAGTCACTATAATAATTAAGACAATAGTGATACAGCTAATGCGCAGCAGATCGCATATTTAATTTCATTTTTTTTTTCATTTGCATATATGTAACTTGTTACATAAATGTATTATATGCATGAAATTTTTTTTAAAGTTGTAAGAAGGAATCAAATAACAATGAAGTTAAAGAATTCTTTTAAAGGTATATATTGTGAAGGTATGATTTTTGTTTGTATGATGATTTACTGATATACTAATTTTAGCTAAAAAATGTTGAAGTTAGTGTTGTTAATGTAATTTTATGTGGCAAAATAACATGCATTAAAACTTCACATGAATAAAATTAAAATTTAATTTCTCACTGGCTTGAATATGTTTTTACACTTTAGACCACTGCATTTGACAAAAATAATGAGAATTTTTCCATCAGAGTAACGCAGGTATTTAATGTTTCTGATATGAGAGTTCTCTACTTCCCCAGTTTATAGTCTACTCTGACTAGTCATATTGTAATGTGGTGGCTCTTTAGTACTGTCTCCTAACCAATAAACTGTGTCTAGGTTATGATTAACTACATTTACTGACCTGGCAATTTAAGAATACACTCACTTCATAAACAAAATGATATGATCATAAAAAAAATTGTTTTTTCTAGAATTAAATGATTTTTGCATACCTTTTGAATATCTCCGTTAAAAAAAGAAAATCATTTATATATATTTCTTAATTTTCCTTATAATTATAAGCTGTTGAACAATTATTTTTTATTGTCTCATCTAATAAAAGTTGATTATGTTCTCTTGAAGGAACATGTTGGTTAAAAAATGTGTTATGCTTTTATTTTAAATATAAAAAAGTGATGACCTCCTTACTACATCAATTTTTTTGTTTGTTTTATGCATATGAAATATATTATTTATGGATATTATAGACATACATAAACACATGTAACTGTTATATAAATGAATATGTCTAAAAAATTAACAGTTTAAGAAAGTGTTTAACCTAATGTTTTGGATTTTTTCAAGCACTAAAAACATGAAATAATTTATGACAGAAAAAACTTGCAGTAGTGATCAATTCTGCTCTCATAGTTAATTTTTAATATTAATCACATTTACATATTTATTGGCATATTTACATATTTATTCATAAATCACATACTGCATTAGGAAACTTACAAAGGAAATACTTTTAATGAAATTTGTGTGATAAATTGCAGTTTGGCATCCTGCATCCTAGCCACTCACAGGAAGTTTTATTGAATGTCTGCAATGTTTCAACTTTGCTTAACTCAGGAAGTTCAAAAGTTTGTTCATGGGTTTTTTTTCTTCTTTATTTGTAGCATTCAACAAATCTGAGAAGCCTCCGGATACAATAACATAATGAAAAGATTATACTAATAAGAGAAATATTAGCTTCAGTGTTTTGCACCATAGCGTGTATTTCTTTGGTACTACCTCTCTCTTTTCTGTTTAGCCTCCAGAACTACTGTAAGGTTTCACTTAAGAGGATGAATGAGGATGATATGTATGAATGTAATTGAAGTGTAGCCTTGTAATCTCAGGTCAACTAATCCTGAGATGTGTGGTTAATTGAAACCAAATCATCTCTGATTCTACCTGATGCACTCAACAGAAATGTTTTTTTTTTAAGTTTAGCCCTCTCAGTGTTTTTAGATTTTGAAAAAATTTACATTTTTTTGTAATGTGGTATTTGCACATTTTCATGTGATCAAAAGTATACCTATCATATTTTAATGTTAGTCATACATATGTACAATGTCATGTGTTATGTATTTACTCATTTTAATAATTTTTGTGATCTGACTGCCAAATATAGGTCAACCATATAATATGTATAAAATACAGTTCTTCCATCAGAATTTCAGTAAGTTAAATAATAAGCATTTCACTGCATAGAAAAATCATAGCAATCATGCTATTTGCTTCATAGAAAAATCCTTACTTTACCAGTAAGAACTGAAAAAAAATATTTAACATAATAAGTGACTAATTTTCTTAATTTTAATTTTTTTAATTTTGAAATGCAATTAAGTCATCATAGTTGTTGATGAATTCAGTTGAATTTTCTCTGTACAAAACTACAAACTGTTACAAAATTGCATTAGTAATATTAATAAAACAAAGGTTGGAATATATTTACTGTCTGAAGACAAACACTTTATTGCCACTTAATTATAGCATTATAATTATATAGCATTCACCTCTTAATTAAACTTAGAATTTAAAAAAAAATTAATTAATAAAAATATTATGCAACCTTTATCTATTCTTGATGAATAGATCCATTTTATTTTGGTATTGAACATTACCAGTTTTCTAAAAAGTTAGTATTATAACGTAACGGTTATTATACATTTGTATAACTTTGCGTTTTTTATTTATTATTCACTATACTTGTTAGTCATTAAATGCTGTAACTGAATAATAATTTATTTTTTATGATGAGAATGTGAGATGAATTTTGTAGCACATAAAGTGCTAAACCTGACAAGCATTTAAATCTAGTTCTGAATGTATAAGGTACTGATACATTACCAATCTACCATAGATACCTTAACATTTGTTAATTCATCTAACTTATGAGTTTTGTAAGTGATGTTGTATTATCTAATTAATTTTATAAAGTAAAGAGAAAAAAATGTAAAGAAAAATGACTAGATACGTATCTGTTTCCTCCCCTTTGGAAATTAATCATAACTAAAAGTATAGAAAAGTTACCATGTAACAAGGTATAGAGAAGAGGATAGAAATCCTGGTCATTTTGGTGTTCCTTGCGCAGGATTGAAAGTGTAAAGAATGAAGGTTTAATGAAATTTTACTTCCACAACATCTTTCAGAGCCTATAACAGCATTTTCTTCAGCGAGTTCTATGCTCTGTGTTTTACATATAGCTTACAAAACCAATTTCTGAACACACTTGATGAGATGTGATATTTACTAAACACACCATTAATTATATGTGAAATAAAATCAACAACACGGAATATATTATTTATAAAATAAAGTCTATTTAAGTTTGATATCACTAACAAGATTACTATCTATAACTCCTTCGAAGAGGGTGCTGCTAATTAGCTCAAAAATGTTCTTTTGAAGAAAAAGCTACATTAAGTTGAAAGTGAGTTGTTAATTAATTTGAAATTTATATTATTTATTTACTGGGAAGGGTAAACTTGGTAATGTGTCGTGGACTCCTTCACAGGTATGCTCCAATGTGTGTTCATATTTTAAATACCTCTTTATAAATATATTTATTGGCTTTCTATCTTGCTTACAAACAGTTTAGCTGAGATAATATTAGAAAACTGTTTTGATGAAGAAAGAATACCATCCTCATTCATGTTTTTAAAATTTGATACACCTAAGTATCAAGGCATATGGATATTTACACGAAGGCCTAGAATAATCTGTGAAATTTCAATCAAATCAGATATCATTTACTTCATAAAATGGTAGAAAATTTTTTTATTCTGTCTTTTGATAGAAACATAAGAAACAATTTCTTTCCAATAGTAGACAGATTTTTTGACAATTATTCGTTTCATTTTTATTGTTATATCAGGAGAACTCAATTCAGACTTTAATTTTGATGTACATAGAAAAATAATAATGGAATAATATTGAGTCACAGTAATTATTTAAAAACTTTCTTAAAAGCAAACATCTTCATAGAATTGTTTTGTTTTTAGAGTAGATCAACCAAGTAGAGGATTCTTTTTAAAATATGTGCATCATTTATAAATCTGTTGTTACATTATCATTCTATAATATTATTGTGCATATACTGTTACTGGCTCTTCATGAAAAATTTGTTCATATTTTTATTTTAAAAAAAAGTAATTTCACATTTCTGCTTGCATGAATTAAGTGTTGTTTTTACCTATCAGTCATTCTTTTAAATCTGATTCTATTTAATTATTTTGAAACTCTAACTCAATTTTCCATATCAAAATACAATGTCATCTCACTTTTATCTATTACTAAAGTGTAATGATATAGTATTAAAGAATACAAGTTTTTGGAGTACCATAAATTTGTGTTTTTAGTGCTATAAAAACCACAGTTATACAATTACACAAAATGAATCCTTAAGCAAGGTTGTATCTACAACTATTTTAATTGCATCATATATGTATTAATTTTTTCTTTTGTAAGGATATAATTGTATTTTTTTCTTATTTTATACCACAAAAAGTAACTGATACTAACATTTTGTTACAGGAATAAAACTTAGAGGTGTCGGTGCTGTTGCATATCAATGTGAAAATTGTGATAAAGTTTATAATCACAAATGTTCTCTTCGCAGGCATCAAAAGTTTGAATGCGGTGTACCGCCTCAATTTTCTTGTTCCCATTGTAGTTATGTTACAGCACATAATGCTTCATTAAAAACACATATTGCTTTAAAACATAAGACTTATATTAATAATTTGTCATGATTAGATATTAAGAATTTGTAGTAAATATGTTACTTGAAGTTGATGTTACATTTTTATACAAAAAGAATTCTTAATTACCTCTTACCACCAGTTAATTGTGAATCACTTAAGATAAAGTAAACAAATTTATTTATGAATACAACGAAACTTTACTTCCATGTCATAGAAGATAAAAATTTCAAAGTATTAGCTTCTTATAATTTCACCTTTTACTATTCTATTTTGGACACTAATTAAACAACAGAGTATTTTAATTTTTTTTTTTTTTCAATTATTTTCATATGTAAATATATTATACTTTCATATGGGCAGTTACATAAGTAATGAATGCTTGTTTTGGAAAACTGATATTTTTCATTCAAGGTAATAAAGGTAATATGTGTGAATATGATCATGCAAAACACACACAAATTCATATCAGACATATTTTATTTTAGTTATTTTACCAGTTTCTTTATTTTTATTTAGTATCCCATGATTTATGTTTAATTTTTTAATTTCATTTAAGTATTTTAGATATTTTAAGTAATTAAAAATTAATATGTAAAGCCTATAATTAAAATAATAATATCAAAATACTTTTATGAAAACAGACACCATTTATTTCTCTTCAAACAGTTAAAAGTTAAAAATATCATGGTTAAAAATGATTTAATCTCTTAAGGGAATGCAAGTGAGATAGACAAGTGTATTTTAATTACATTATTTTTTATATGGTACATAAAATGAATGCACCCATAAATTTTATGCATTATTTATTAATATAACCAGACTTTAAAAGAAGGAATTTTTCATTATATTGATCCCAATTGATTTCTTTTTTTATTACACCCAAACATCAATAAATTTTATATACTTATTTTGCTAATTGTGACTTTCAAAAAATGGGTATCATAACACAAAAAAAAAGATGTGTGAAGGTTGCTGTTTGTTTTTTATCATGTACAAAAAGTGTTGAGACTCACCAGAATCCTTACTCTAAGGTATTATTGTAAATGATATAATGTATAAAAAATTAATGGAATTTAAGATCTTTGATTAAAAAAACAATTTTTAGTTTTAAAAACCTCTGATGATAGAAAGTTGGTACATATGAGTTACTTTGCAAATGAGATATGTAAATGAATCACTAATCACCTAAGATCACTAAGATCACTAACACTGATGATGTGACTGGCTGCAATTTTTATCCAGGGAATGCTTTTAAAATTTAATCATGTTAGAAATTAATTCAAATACAGTTCACAGTTTTTGTTACTTAAGCACCACTTTCCTCAGGAAATAAAACTGCATTGAAATCAGTCAATGTGTTCAAAAGTTGTACAAAAACAGTTTCTGGTCAAAAATATATACACCCATTCCGGCAGTCAACCTTCAGTGGTAAAAACGAGTCATCTTGATAAAATTCAGTGATTTCTTTTATATGTATTATTTGGGTTTAAGAAAAAAAATAAGTGACAAACATTTTACATGTTATCTTAGCCTGATTATGATATTTTGGTTTGTAAAAAATTATATAAGATATGTTTCAGCATATAGGGATTTATATTTTTGTTTTACTCCATAAGTTAAATTTTATTTTTTATAGTTAATAAATTTTTGTTAATCATAGATTTTGTTTGTTTTTTCCAAATGTGTTCCTTTCATTAGTTTAAGTGATATGTTTAAAATTCAGTCCTCTTGTCATGTCTTTAGCAGAAACAACACACCCAGCTGCATCCTACTGAAAATGCTTCCTTTTAATTTTATTTATAAGTTCCTGTAACCAAAATATGATAACTACCCTTTTTCATACCTCATTAACTAAGCCAAACATTTCACTATATGGAGAAGTATGTTTCCAAAACGCATAACTTCCTCAAAAATAATCTGCCACAGTAACTAGAATGGGAATACTAACTAGTATGTTCAGATGTGGTAGCAAAGGTAGTTGAAAACATTTTGACCTAAAACAAAACATTTGTTAATATAAAGTGTTGTTTGTCATTATGTCATTAAATGAATATCATTTAATATACACTATTTCTAATCATGAAGTTTAAAATTTCCTACTTCCTTATGAAGTTTAATAATTTAATTTAATCCTACTCTGTGCAAATTTATTAAGGACTGTTTTTTCTCCTCTACTGTTATAATAATTTACCTTCAGTGAAGTCAAGGAGTTTTCTATTCTAAAACTACAAGAAATTTAGATAATTTTTCCATGAATAAGGTGGTAATAAACAACAATGCTGCACAAAAATATTGTTGTTTGATAAAGTGAACTATCTGTTTTATATCTATTTTATCGCTATTTCTACTGAATATCATGTATTAATAATAATTATAATACATAAACACCTTTATGTATCTAATTATTTAATATTTGGTTTATAATTATTTATCTACTGTGGAAAGGCTTATTGGAACTGAGCCCTATTAATGACTCAATTCAGCCCTGTAGGCTCAAATTAATAGGGCTGAAAACTGTGATAATTCTACTGTATTGTTTAAAACGAGCTTCTTCATCTGCCTTACTTGTCATTCTATTTATTTACTGGATAACAAGACATCTGCAAAAATAAAAAGTAGTAATAAAGGTAGAACAAAAATCAATGGATTTTAGTGAATGATTAAGGTAAATGTTTCAGGTGAAAGAAATATTTTAGAATAATTATTTTCCTGTATATATCAACCTGATTTGTTTTTTTAAATCCTGGAAAATTTTAAAGAATATAATCATAACGTTAATAAAACATATGACGTTAATAAAACTTTTTGTATGAGAGATATAAAAGACAATGTGTTTTCTAACATTTTATCTAAAACACAGTGCAGAATGTGATCCTTTTGAAGTTTGTTTTTCTAACAAAATGCTTATAAGTGCAACGATCATATATTCAATTATTTCTTGTAACTACTTTTTTGACATTTGAGAATTGAGTCATTCAGTAACAAGCATTTGAAATTGGCTTATATATGTACATAAACTGCATTTCAATAATAAAAAAAAAAAAAAAAACAGTAAATCTGATGGCCTAAGGAAAATAGACAGGGGTGGGGGCATTTGTTCTTGATGTCGGATATAGGAAGCATACTGAAATTATTTTATTTGATTTTTTACTTGTTATAAAATAAATCTAGACTTATAATTCATATTCAGTTTTACATCTGTTTATTTTAATTGAATTTAATACTTGTTGCACACTTTTTATTGATGACTTTTGTGTTGCAAAGTGTTTACTTGATACATAAAAACAAATATTGTTTATAAATTTAACTGTTTAATGATAATGATATTAAATTTTCAGGAAGAAATATATATTTAAATACTGCAGAAAATTCTTTTCAATGCGATGTATGTTCAAGGAGTTATCGTCATTCCAGAAATTTATGGAGACATAAAAAATTTGAATGTGGTGTTCCACCACAATTTTCTTGTCCGTTATGTAATCATACTACAACGCATAAGAGTAGTTTAAAATTACACATCGCTTTTAAGCACAAAAATAGATTAAAATTAAAATATTAAGTTGTTTAATCTTGATTTATAAAATCAGACTTAAAATCTCTTTTAAGTCATTACTCTGCCTTACAATAGATTCATAACCCATTAATGTTTTATGGAGTTTTATAAAGTATAACTATTTACTTTTTTTTATTGTAACATATTTTTTATCTGATATTGTTATTAATATAGTTAAGAAAAATTATTTTAAGAATTACAAATATTTTACACAATTAGCTTAGAATAATTAAAATTATTGATATGATACACATCGGAATCTGATTTATTTACGAGGGTCGTCCACAAAGTAACCTCCGTTTTGAAATGAAAATTAAACCAGTTGAGATACAAAAGTTTTATTACATACATCTTAAAATTACGACTTTTCTTTACTTTTCGACATAATCTCCAAACAAATTCAAGCACTTGTAATATCGTTTAACAGTTTTTGAAATGCCTTCTGCATA